>JAQGAM010001109.1:0-10237 GCA_034697665.1 Nanhermannia comitalis
GCCAATGTATACATATTGACATATATTGAAAAAATTCAAAGTGGAAACTAAGGTATATATTATCCCGAATTCTGAAAATAATAATTTCGACCTTTTTGTATTCGACCAATTGACATGATACCATAATAAAGATATTTTTAAATAATTAGAATTTTTACGTTAAATATTATTTTTATTTACAAATGTTTTCTAAAACTTGAATAGAAAACTAATTGTGTTTTGATCATTAATAATATATTACAATAAATATTAGAAAATGAAATGTTTTTCAAATGCATGAATAAAACGAGTCCACTTAAATGTTCAGTTGGGAAGACCTTTATGATGAAAGCGCTGATAAACCAGAAATGATAGTTGAAATGGAATCTCAAACTTCTTATTATAAAAATGCATTGATTGAACATAATTGTATCGGAAGAGGAGGATTTGGTCAAATATTTCGAGTGCAAAATAGATATGACCACAAATACTATGCGGTCAAGAAATTGTTACTTGCAGGTATTCAAAAGTGTTCATTTATTGTGTGATTCAAATTATATTTATTAAAGTTAATTAAATTGTAGGCAATTATAATAGTGAAATAATACTAAAAGAAATGAAAGTGTGGACCAATTTGGATGACAATGACTATATTGTTCGATACAAGTGTTCGTGGATTGAATGCGAAGCAGAGGCCATTAGGATGAGAGTTAATGATCAGATATTTTTTAAGTTGACAAATCAAAGGATATTTTATATACAAATGGAATTGTGTTCAATTACATTAAGAGAAGCGCTAAATAATCACATAAACATAGAATTAGATCAAAGCTATGAAAAAGGAGTCTCACTCATTGGTAGTTATATTGCAACGCAATTATTCGAACAAATACTATCGGGTGTGCATTTTTTGCATTCACAAAAGCCGCCGATAATTCACGGAGATCTAAAAATGAGTAATATGTTATTGACAAATCAGAATTTAATTAAAATCAGTGATTTTGGTTTGCCTTCATTCCACGGCAATCAAAACGTAAAAATTTCTGAAGTGGAAAGTAATGATATAAATCAAGAGTACAGTCAAAATCGAGTAACTAATGGAACTAATAAAATAAAGAGCAGAAAGTACGACACATTGGCCGATATGTATAGTTTAGGTGTTATTCTGTGTGAACTCTAACATTAAAACTGAAAATTTAAAAAGTTTTGGTCAAAATAATGAGAAAGACTTTAGATATTATCCCATTCGACAAGTCAAAATTATGCACAAATTATTACAAGTATGGGCTTCAAAGCGACCCAATTGTGATAAACTGTTTTTCCACAAAAATAAATGGGCTGTAAGTTTTGATGAAATAAAATTTTCTAATGATTTAAGAGAAATCATTTATAACTGGTTTGAAACACAATTCAATAAAATGAATTTTGAAAATAAAGTACAACTTATTTCAGCTCAAATTTTAATCAGAAGTTGTGAGGACGTAATGCGTGAAAAATTGAAAGCAAAATGTTTACACAAAAACAATATTATTAGCAGTTACTTGAATGAGTTCAATGCCTTAAGAAATGCTCTTAATAATAATGTTCGTATTATTGATGAGATATCTAATATTATTGACAAGGATTTCAAGAAAATGATTTTTAAAGTTGTTTTGCATGCTCTGAATGTTTGTGGAAATTTTGAAGATTTGTGTTATTTTATCGAAAAAGAACTCAATAAACGTTCATTTTATTGGCATTGCTTTTCAAGATCATATCCCACTCCTGTAAATATCATTAATTGGTTCGATTATCCAAATTATTTTATTTCATTTATTAATTCAACTCAAGATCTTATTATTCAAGTACTGATAATAAACACACCCATTAATTACATCTCTACAATGCTTTGTAAAAACAAATCAGAAATAAAAATAATAAAGTGTACGATAAATAAAGAAATGGCTCACAAATTAATTCAAATTTCAATCAAAGCACTCGATGAAACACAATCAATACCAAAAACTCAATTATATATTACTAATAGATTAAAGATGAAGTTTTCAAATCAGGACTGGAATTGTTATATCATTGAAAATGCACTCATTTCATGGCCTAATATGCTGCAAACACCTGATATGTTTCTTGCTTTTAGAGTAAGGAATTATTGCATTTTAATAGTCAACAGAAGCATAGAGATTATGAAATCAGATGTCTTAGAATATGAAAAGAAGATCTCTGAAATCCCTGATAATGATAGAAATGCCATTAAATACACTTTTTCACAACAATTTATTAGTAGTATTCTTGTTATAAAACTATTCCAATTGAATGATGCGAAATATTGTTATGTTCGTGTATGTGGGACACTCAAATCAACCAAAAGCAATTATATAAATTATAACATAAATTCATATAATCTGCAACTTTTATGGTATGATAAAGTTGTGTTCAGTGAAACCAATAGAGTTGGGCAACTGATCCGCACTGGATTTTGTGTGAAACTTATCTGGGTGCCCAAAATGTTGGGGTTGGACATTATGCAAACTCCTTGTATGTTTCTACAGTTTTGTTCCCAAGAAAGGCAGAGGACCCATTTTACAAAATGGCCAATATTTCAGGTTCCGCTGTATTCGACACCTCCGGTTTGCGGAAAATCAGAACAAACCGTTTTTCGAAGATTTATAATGACTGAAAATCAATTGGAAGTAGAATTCAAAAAATTGTTGGAATTTAACATTGATATAAACTCTTCCAAAGACACGATTAACGATTTTCTGCAAACTCTCATAAAACTGTTGAGTAATGAAAACTCAAATGAGAAGCACTCGAAGATACTCAATGATCTGATACCTACACTATTAGACATTGCTTTTAAATACTTGAACATAAAAAATACAGACAAAAAGCTATTTATAACAAGTAATACTTCAGAAATGCAAATTAATTTATTGGAAACCATTGACTATTATTTAAAGAGGAGAGAAGACGTTCAGATAGAATTGATTGCATCAAAACTTATTGATAATTATGTAGAACTATTGAAGTCAAACGATGACAATATTTGCTTTTATTCTGTATCCGCTCTTAATGTATTATCAAAGCATTGCAGCGAATGCTTTAAAAAATGTATCGAAACTGATATATTAAATAATTTGTTGGCATTGATTAAACCAAACATATCATTATCTCTATTAACTATTATTAGTTCTATTTTACCTGATGTAGTGCTACCGCAAAAAAATACAATAAAGTATGCAACAAAAATTTTAACAATTATTGATTTATTGATGGACCACAACAATGATAAAGTATCGTCTAATATACAGGTTTTGCTTAAATGTCTAATTAGAAAAAATTTTAGAGATATTATAATAGAAACTGGAGTCGTCACTAAATTAATTCAATTATTTTTGCATCAAAATAAACAAATCCAAGAGCAAGCATTTTTTAACTTGGGAGCACTTATTGTACCCCATAAGGGATCAATTTCATTGTCAGCTCATATTTTCAATCATAAGATTTATAGTGAATTGAATCAATTCTTAATTAGCGAAAACATTGCATTCAGAGCAACACCACTCGCTATTTTAGCAAACATTAAATTTGAGAATAAGGAACAAATCCAACCTTTATTTGATGCCAATATTATCAACACATTAATTAATGTGATCAATCAAAATGATGAGGTTTTTCTCACTGTGTTAGGCATCAGAATTATAAATAATATAATTGTAATGTGTAGTGAAGAACAACTTTCTTATATTTATGAGAAAGGAGTTATTGTGTGTCTGTCTTGTTTAATGGCAGTATTTGTTAAATACGAAAAAACTAAACCATTATGTCATAGCATTATAAATATATTGCACAATCTTTACATCAAATGCAAACAAAATCAAAATCTAATTCTAAAAGAAATAATAGATTTTGGAATTTTCGAGACTTGCAAACATTTGACGAGCGATGACTACAATCAAAATGTGAATGACTTTATAAATATAAATTCTGAGTCAATGTCTGACAACTTTTGAAACAAATTATTTTTGTTTTTGAGTTTTAAATATTTAATCAGTTGTAGAGTGAATTCAATATTTAATTAAAAATTAACTTCGAATGCTTTTAATTATTATTATAATTATTATATGATTATTAATTTTAATTGTTATTATATATCTGTTATTAATTAAAAATGAATATTATTTTAACTGTTGATTAAAATATTCCAAACCTACTCGGAGTAAATTCTGCACAAAGTTTATTAACAAATAACAAATTAAATTCTTAATTGATTATCTATTGTGATATATCAAATTATATGTCATTCACTACTCTATAATCCCATTAATTTAAAAAATTAATAATATGGTTTAACGCCTATTTATCTGAACTGGTATTCATCGAATCAAAAAAACTGGCCAAACCATTTCTGGACACTCACTTCTTTGTTAGCTGACATTTTATAATAAATAAATTTAATTAATATGAAATTTTAGAGAAGTAAATGACCTTTAATTTGATATAATATAATAGATAATCAATTTAGTCTTTAATTTAATATTGGTTAATGAACTTTTGTGACAATTTTACTTCGAGGAGCTTATAATCATAAATAACTATAGTTGTATCGCTGACGGGCGAGCTAATTCTGTTATCATTTTAATTTATGTGCCGCAGAATAGAGTTGCATTGCTCTCAGAACCAAAATAGTAAATATGAGGTATATTCCAAGCCTTAATCAATATTATCAATTCATGTTTATAATTATAATTCATTTCACCAAAATTGATGATTTCATTTTCACGAAACTCCATTTAAATAGATATTTCTGAATCCATTTAATATTTAATTGTGATTTAAACGTATTGAATTCAAATAGCTTTAAAATTAATTATGGGTGTTGTTTATAATTGTGTGTATGAAATCTGAATGAAAGGTTGCCACAGGTCTGCCGTGGAATTTGGAAGAAACCTTAGGCTAACCCGATCGGATGGTAGAGTCTTTGCACAAGAGTTCACGGGGGTGTCCACTACTGCCGGTATAAGGCCGACAGACATACACTTTAGCACTTTAAGCACAACAAATAACTAACTCAAACTTTAACTGAATAAACACTTTAATAAAGATGTGGTATAAACTTGAAATACAATATGAATAACACACTTAATGTGAAGACTAATAATGACTGTTAGCAGACTATGAGAGACTATGAAATTTTCTGAGAAAGGTTGATTTTCATGGGTTAATTTGAATTTTTATCAAAATAGTTTATATTTAGATAAATATTTGGAAAAGAATTTCAAATTTTTATAATAAAGTTAAATTTTTATTCATACTTTTATTCATTAATTTTAAATAAATTTTATGATGGATTGAACAGTTTAAAATAAATATTGCAGCCAAGTTTACTTTTGAGTTTAAAAAATAAATAATTATCAAAAGTTACTTTACATAAACATTTGTCACAAAAAACGACTTTCGATTTTCTGGATTTTTTAGCTTGACTAATGATGCAAACCCAGTTTGAACCTAGGCAATCTATAGAGCATTTTTAGCCTGATACTCGCTCTCAAGCTTAATATGTAAAGTATACACTGAGCTAGCATTAGGCTAAAGCTAATGGTTTGGCTGTGCAGGTGTACATCATTAAATCAGAAATCTCAGGAGATTCATTTCTTTTCCAAGTCTATTTATAAAATAACAATTATACAGTATCGTGATATGAAATTAAATTAACATAATTAAAATTTTATAAAATGAAAATCGTCTTTAAACTAATGCTAAAATAGAATAAAAGTGAAAAATTTCATGCTTTTCATGGACTTTTTACGAATATTTTGCGTGCTTTTTATCCACCCTTTAATTATTACTATAAGACACATGACTAAATAGATAAACATTACTATTAGTAAAAAACACTTAAGATCTTATGTCATTTTTTCTCATAAGTTACTATTATGATGAATGTGACGCATTATATGGCATTTAAACCACATTAAATTATTATTATAATTGCCAGTTTGGTATGAAATTATTAATTAAATAAAAATTATGTAAAAATTTACATGAATATTAGTATTGACCAAAGTTAAGAAGTAATATATTTCGGTCAAAAATCCATAGGGGGTGGTCTAGGAATCACTTGTTATGAAATTATCTTATTTTTATTGAAAAATTCTATTAAAATGTATTAAATTTATTGCAAGAATTTCTTTGCAATTTTGTCCTGTTTGTAGTATAATATAATCAGACATATACCCGCTTTGAGTTGCCTCACGACAAGGCTCATCAAACACACTGCTTACAAAATTGTATAATAAACACAATTAATTCAATATAAATTCATTTTTATTCTTATAGCTTTTCTTATTTGTTCAATCATTTAAATAAATTTTCATTTCACTAAATATTGTGCCATTACAAACAATTAAATTCAAAGGAAATATTCAAAAATTTCTGTTTATTGTAAACATTTTCTTATCATGTTTTGTAAATAATTGTTACATAAACATAATGTTCAGCTTTACAAAGCGTTTTTATTAAATAGGTTGAGTTGGCATTACAGGCAACTGATTGATCATAGACTGAGGCATTGGTGGTACAAATGGGATAATTTGTATCCCTTTCATATAGTCTGCAGTTTTTTCTGCAATGGCAGCCGTCGGAGCGTTAGTATTGCCAGAGATCACAGTCGGTATAACTGACGCGTCTACCACTCGAAGTCCTGTAACCCCTTTGACTCTGAGTTGGGGATCAACGACAGCAGTTGTATCATTGATAGCACCCATTTTACACGTTCCCACCGGATGATAGATTATTGAGGTTAAGGATTGAACGGCACATCTTATATAATCGTCTGAATACAAAACATATGCTTCACATCCCGGGAACTTATTCGGAATTGGCGTTGCATTATATCTCTGTAAGGGTGGTGTTTGTGCCGCTGCTAATGCTATTTTCATTCCTTCCACAAGAACATTGAGATCGTAATCATCATCGAAAAAGTTTGGATTAATTAATGGTGAATCGTATGGATTTGTTGAATTCAATTTTATCCAACCTCTAGATTTCGGACGAAGAAGTGTGGGAACAATAGTAAAGGTTGGAGTTCCTATATATGGTTTATAAACTTGTTGCCATAATTGGTCACTTAATCCAAAACTATTTCGCAAAGATAATCCGCCATCAGTTACAAAAGAGCCTGAAATATATTAATGAAATTAATTGATTGTTTTTTATATTAAACTAATTACTTTTGTTATAATTCAAATTTTCAGGAAATTTTATCGATTTACTCACTATACTGTTATAGATCAGCCCTTCATAAGGTCATAACTAGCAGTATATGTTCTAAAACTCATATTAATATAATAGGCTCACAACTAATAACTACTCATCAACATTACTAACCATTACTTAAACCCCTTAAACCTATCCTGACTTAGCGTTGCCAACCGTACCGGAATTGAACTCTGTGTTCCGGCCGAAGGAAAGGGTCATTCCTTGACATAAAATGTCCCGGAAAGATTTGTGCAATATATTGAAAAGTTAAGGAATCACACTTCGAAGAGTTGGCAACACTACTAAGACTATATACAGATTATATGAACCCATAGATTCCAAATACTAACAGTAGTCCATAATGTAAGTCCGTAACGGTTATAAATAACTTATAAAGCCATAAATATTAAATTCAATAAAATGCGTTCGTATACTAAAATAAAAAGCATTCATTTATTAAAAAGTGTTATCGACAATAACTTATTGTACTTGTATTAACTAAAAAGTATTTAAATATATAAAAGTATAGTCTTTGTTGTGCCTCAAATACAAAACTGTACCAAATCAAACCATGGCTTCGCAACTCAATAAATTAAATGTAACTTTGATATAAACCCGTGAAAAATATGAAATTATTTTATAATTTTTAAAGACAGCATTTAAAAAGCATTGTTATAGCTTTTACAGTGTTTTTGGAATTTTAAAAATAATTTTATAAAGAAAACTCTAAATAGTATTGTCGCAAAAATTTTAATTATATTATTGCGGACGGACAGGCACACACACTGACACTGATTTTTAATAATATAGATTATATTTGAACTCAAATTAAATATTTAAAAAATAATTGATAGTTGATGTTGAGCATAAGCAAATGCTTTTATTGAGATGTCACCATTGCTTATGTGGCTCATATTTAGATTGACATTTTTAGTTATCATGGTTAAGCCTGAGCTAACGGTAAAGGCAAAGGGATTACTTGAAAACAATGTATAAGAGACATAAACTTCGATGTGTAGGTTTCAACTCAAGACCCTTCGAACATCTTTTCCCTGAGTCAATCTCACTCTCATTTGCTTCTTATCGATAAAAATTAACAAAAATTAATTTATCTGAAAAGCAAGCATTAACTCTAATCCATAGGCTATAACTATTTTTTGTGATTAATACCTGCAAGCATATGAAACTGAATGTCCGGTCGACCATCTGATGCATTTGCATATTTAGTATTAACGAAAGCAATTTCTTCACACAAATTGCTGGAGAAGCTGTTATTTTTTGTGGCATAATATTGAAGTAAAACCATTGGAGACAGCGCATCAATCGAATTAAAGTCTACGCTTTGATTCAATGTGAATACAATATCACTCGCCGCGTGTTCTTGTAAATTATAACCAACTGGTAAATTAGCGATCACTGGAATATTCAAGTCATTTAAATGCTCTGCAGGACCAATACCTATATATATTAAAAATATTCAACGAGTTTTAAGTAAACGATTACAGTTCTTTACACCTGAAAATGCGGAATAAAATTTATACTTTTTGCATAGTTTTTGCATTTATATATTCAGGTGGAAAGAAAAGTATGATTTATTTACACAGACAATCGTTTACTGGTCTTGGCCTTTGACTCCCTCTTATTTGTTAATAATTAAGGGGAGTCGAAACCCAAGAAGATGTGGGTGACTTTTTGTGAAAAAGCCTGTACCATTACCTGATAACATTAGGATTTTAGGTGAATTAACAGTACCCGCAGATAATATAATCTCTTTTCTCGCAAAAACTTTATGACTACTAAGCAATCGATCAAATTCTACACCAATAGCTTTCGTCCCATTGAATATAATTTTTGTAACGTAAGAAAGCGCCAAAATATGCAAATTAGCTCTTCCAACATTTGGTTCTAAATATGCCCTCGACATAGAACATCGCTCACCATTTCTAATAGTTCTTTGTGCGAGTGCAGCAAAAATGGTTTGATTGGGACCATTGACGTCTCCGATTCCATAACCTAAATAAGGTCCGGAATCACGAAAAGCTTTGGCCACAATCCTTGGATCAGTGGCTGACGTTACAGTGAGAGGCCCTCTAACTCCATGATATCCTGTGGCCACATATGCAGGATCTTTGTTATCTTCCATTTTAATAAAATATGGAAAGATTTCAGGCCATGACCAGCCATTTGCCCCATTACTGGCCCACTCATCATAATCTTTAGGATTTCCCCGAACGTATAGCATTAAGTTTATAGAGGATGAGCCGCCCATTAGCTTCCCTCTGGGCCACGGACTTCTTCTATCTTTCAGATCAAAACAAGATTTATTTTGCGGTACAGTAAGAAAAGCCCAATCAATAGGAGTCTTTTGTAGAAAGAGTGCATAAGCCGGTGTATCGGTAAATGTATTTTCAGGTCCTCCGGCCTCTAATAGCAATACAGTTTTTGTGGGATCTTCTGAAAGTCGGGCCGCCATTACTGATCCGGCAGAACCCGCTCCTATCACTATATAGTCGTATTGTTGATTCCAAACTTGATTGCTGACAAGCGCCACATGATTAGCCTTGTCTTTTAATATACTTAAAATGATTACTGGTATTAATAAGACATAAGGCACACTCAGCAATGAACTAATCAGTGTTTGGAATAGTTGTTGCAATATTCTTATAATCGTGTTTGTTCCTCCTTGCAATATTGATGTAAGCATATTTTTCGTTGCGTCCATTCTTTTTAATAAGTGACAATAAATATATTATATTTTTAAATGTTATTTTTTTGCAGTAAGCACGGTAGTTATTTTTGCTTAAAATGATTCATTTCTAAAGATTATAAGGCGAGATCCATTAAGTACGTACGCAAAAAAAGTCAATCTTTAGACCCCCTCCGCCTATGTACGCATTTTCAAACGTGACCTAATGTTAAACATATAGGAGAATATGAGCTTTTGACAGACCCCCCCCCTCTCCCTATGAGTGCGTACGTACTTAATAGATCTCGCCTAACC
>JAQGAM010001110.1:0-10237 GCA_034697665.1 Nanhermannia comitalis
ATGTTTAACATTAGGTCAGTCAAAAGCGTACAAACTCATATTCTCCTATATGTTTAACATTAGGTCAGTCAAAAGCGCACAAACTCATATTCTCCTATATGTTTAACATTAGGTCACATGTGAAAATGCGTACATAGGGGAGGGGGGTCTAAGAATTGACTTTTTTTTGCGTAAGTACTTAATGGATCTCGCCTTGTTAAAATTAAAACTGTATTAGTAAAAATAGTAAAAATAAGTTAAAATTTCGCTAAAAATTATTTTTATTAACATTTAGCATGACTTCAAAATCGCAGCTCTCTTATCAGCCATAGGAGAGCCTCAGCCAAAATACCCGCCGTTTGCGGCCGCCGTTATTTTCGAACTTCACAAAATTGGTGGAAAAAACATAGTCCGAGCTCTATATCTCAATCAGACAGTTAACTTGCCGTACACTGTAATTAATTTGCAGTTAACCAACTGTGTAAACGTAGGCGCCAGCCATAAGATAGGGTCACTAAAAAACGCTAAAGTTAAAGAAGTGCCCAAATATCTCAAAACAAAAATATCAGAATTACTTCATATGAGTGCAAAGGATAAAAATGAATGCACTCTTGAAAACTTTGAGAAATCAGTCGAGCACTTGGCTCAGGTTGACTGGAGAACTGAATGCGCAATCGATTGCAGTTATGACGCGTTCAAAGTGGCTGAAGATAATATAGGAAAGACATAAATCTTGGTTCAACTTTTAATATGCAATTTATGCTTATTATTAATTAAATGTGGTTTTCATAGGGTTTAAATGTCAATTGAGATATGATCTTAAATCTTAATATTTAAATTCAAAATTTTAGTATTAAGAGAATATTTTCGATCAATATTTAGTTTTTGATTTTAATTAATGAATGTCTAATTTTATTTATCTTGTCTTTGAGGCTGAAATTATAAATGCATTTAAAGTATAATTTTTGATGTTATTATTTTAATTATTATGTATTAATTATTACTTAATTGTTTACATTTGCATTACTAGAAAAAGTAGAAAAGTTTAGTGTTAAAATGCAAGACTTAACTATTAAATATAAAATTGTGGTTATAAATAAGAATTACCTGTTTTACTCGGATCAGTTCAACTTTCCGACATTCAACTTCCCAACACCAACTTCCCAACACCAACTTCCCTACTGTTCAACTTTCCGAAAATTCAATTTCATTTATTTATATTATTATTGTAAACATACCTTGCGAAGGCATAGGGTTGCCTAGGGATTGACCCCCTAAAGTTTTTGAAAGTTAATAAATCATACTTTGGTTCCCCTTTGATTTTTTTTAAGTTTTTCCAAAATGTATCCTTTGGTACCCCTTTATATTTTTAGTCCCCCTTTTGTTTTGATTAAAAATTCAATTTTGATAATTTTAAATTTCTCACTTTTGTAGAGTATTATTTAAAATTATGGATTTTAATGCTATTGTTTGATGCATTTATACATTAATCTAATTAAAAAATTTTTAAATTTTTATCAAAGTTGAATTTCTTATTAAAATAAAAGGGGGACCAAAGAATATTTTCTCAATTTTTCAAAAAAATATTAAAGGGGGTACGAATGGATACATTTTGGAGGGGGGACCAAGGTGTGATTTTTTGACTTTCAAAAACTTTAGGACGGTTAAACCCTAGGCAATCCTATGAATAAATGAAATTGAACTCTCGGGAAGTTGAACTGTCGTAAAGTCGTTACCCACCCAAAAATTATAATTGCTTAATATAAAAGATAAAAGCACAATGTAAAAATCTGTCAAGTTATTGAGCAATAATGCGTTTTTATAAAAATAATTTGAAGGGTGTAAAAAAATTTTGGATTCCATAAACAATATTTTGAAAAAGCCAACATAATTAAAAAGCATAAACATATAAAAAAACATTTTTGATAATTAAACTTCAATTTTTTAATCTCACTTTTATCTCTGATTTAAGTGAGTTTATTACAAATATTATGAAATTCGGCAGAGGACAAATGTTTTAAGCAAAAAGCTTGCTCAAAAACAATGGACAAGTCGCCAATACATCGCAATCAAAGAAACTCAGCGAGTATGGCAACCATGGTATTTTATTCATGAGTTAGGCACATTTTATTATTGCCAAACTCTGACTCCCCTGAAACATTTTAAATTATTTACAATATTTGTGAAATGTTAACTAACTAACCGAATGTTTATTTACGTTAATTAATTAACATTGTCAAAATAATCCTTCTAATATGTTATGACATATTCATGAGTTTCACTCATTTTCCAGTAAAAGTTACCGATAAAATTATTTATGTATTTTAAAAAACAATGCTCTAATTATGTGTTTAGTATGCAAATGCATTTTATAATATTGATTATTAATACAGAATTTTGAATGCATTTAATTAAATATAAATTATGTGATAGTAAGAAAGGAAAAATTTTTAATCTTCAAGAGTTAGTGTTTATTCCGTTGAGATTTTATAATGAAAATCCTTAGTCAAACATAAAATAACTGAAATTGAAATATAAAATTATGAAGAAATGAGACTTAACTAAATTAGTAAAAAAAACATCTGTAGTTAAGTATGTGCCCAAACCTAATTTCAAAATTCAGAAATATTCCTTATTTATAAATAAATTATAAGCTAAGTATATAGCAAGAGATTCAATCCAATTCAGTTTAATTTAACCTAATTCTATCGCTTTCAATGTTTCGCACTGTAATTTCAATATCGAATGATCCCATAATTTCGATTAGATTATATTGTAAAATAGATCATAACTTAATAAGTTAATTTGTACTACACTGTAAACACCTTTTTTGGATGTAAAGTGTACTAAAGTGAAGTTTATTTATTGTTTGGAATTAGATCTTATTAATTAAATGCTTTAAACGTTCTTTAAACTGTACATATTTTATCAGTGGCTTAGTCAGAACCCTTATTTGGAGGAATTAGAAATTTTAGAAATGGAAGTTTAAACTTAACTTCATAAAAATAGCTGGTGTTCTATAGCAGTAGTGTGATCAGTGTTGCTGCCTCAAGTCTACCTAAAAGGCCGACATTTAGTTTTTTAGGGCTGAAATTTTGGCTGACGAGGCCGATTTTTAACCAAAATTGGTAACCAATTTATTTTAACAGTTTTCAATCAAAATTATTTAATTACTTGATATTTACTTTACATTAATTAACTTCATAGATGTATTTCATATAGTATTAAACACAGAATTTAAAAGTTGTATTATTTTAAACGCGTTTTTCTCATTTCTATGCATTGAGATATAAGTCGTTACTACGGAAAACGCATCATATCTAATAAGTTTTGTTGCTTTTGTGATCTAAATATATAAGAAAAAGCATATTTTTATGAGTGTTACCTTTATACGATTAGTATATAAAATCATAAATGAGAAAATTGAAACTCACTTATGTAAAATATAATAAAAAAATTTTTAAATTTTCATAATTTTTAGTCTTTAATCGCGACTAATTTGATATCAAGTCCTGAGAAGAATATTAAAGTATAAAGAGTTGGAAAAGGATTAAAAAAATTATTTTAGGTTTTATTTAGTCAATTAATCCTGGAATTGTGTTTTTATAAAATATATTTAAAAGATTTTATTGAAATGAACGATTTGATGTCAGAGAAAATTTGAATAGCATTAAAGTATCATTTTACTTTTTATTCTAAATTATAATTGTATTTGTAGTGCATATTAATTTAATGAAATATTTTTAAAAATTTATTCAAAATTCTTAACTTTTAATCTCTAGCACGACTAAAACTTAGCCTTTATCTCTATTGGCTAAAAATTTTTTAGTTTTTATTCAAGATTAAGCATAAGGCTTAAAATTTTTAAAGTGCACAAAAAACAATATCTTAAGTGTAATCGTTTACACTTTTGTAACAATGGCGGAGAATAACGGTTCCCAAGGTCAAGTATAATAGTATATTACAATAGATAGGACTGTGAGGGGACGCTATAGGCCTGCCATCCCATGCTAAATGGGGAAAATAGAGATCAGTGGGACCAATAATTGTTGATTATAAAACAATTTATTAAGTGAGGCAAATATGAATAATTTAAATCTTTATATTATTAACAACAAAATTCTAATAAAAAATTGAGATATAATTAGTTTAAATATAACTTTTATTTAATTAACAATTGAAAAAAATTAAATACTATATATACAATATTATATATTTAGTGGAATGAATCATAACTAGTATCACATTATTATAATTATATTTATGATTAGAAAAAATAAACTAATGAGAAAATTTTTCTATCTTTTTATTCTTAAATTTTTGTGGAATTTTAAAACTTCTATTTTGAAGTTTAATATGAAAGTGAATAAGAATTGAAAAAAGTAAATCAAAAATATTTTGAGTTAATAATTTCTTATGACATTCAGGAATCCATTCAAAGTTAATATCACGAAAAACTCTTTCATTTAACTTTTTTTTAATACAAATAGTTTGTTGAGATTTTTTCAGTTGTGCTCTCATTATACTAATAATATTGGATATACATTTAGCTGCTGTTTCTGATGGAAAAATATGTGTTTTTTGTAACTCATTATATGATTTATATTCCATAAAAATTATGTCATTTCTAAAAGAATAGTTACTCTGTATTAAACTATTAGAGCAAATACCACATTTATATTTAGCACTCAATTTGGATACTAAATAACCAGTAATGTACGTGTGAGTATTTTTTACTAAAGAATTCTCAATATTTACAATTTCATTGACAGGAATTATTGAGTTTTGAATCGAATTATGTTCTAAATATGAATTTGAAATTTGAGTTTTATTTTCAGGTTTATCTACTGTACTATTATTTGAAATACAAGTTAAAATTGAATTTGAATCCCAACTACAATTTGATTTTTCAGACGTTGAACACATATCATGAATAAGAAATACCTTGAATGCAGATTTAAATTGTTTATAAGTTAAGGTATTAGAACATCCGCTTTTTTCTCTCATAATACTAAATGAATGTTCAGCAACATCCTGATTCAAATTTCGGGTTTTTAAGAATTTATTTTCAGTTTCTGATAAATCAATGCTAAGTTCTATTAATGAGTTTATAGATAATAAAAACCCATATTTAAAAGGAGAGTCTTTTACTGGTGAGGAATCGGTTTTATCTATTAATTTTAAACTAGAAATAAACTTTCTGCATTCTTTGAGATAAGTAAAAGGTGAATTATTTTTTGTGATTTGAATTCGGTATGGTTTCATTGGATTTTCAGTAACAGTACTGTTAAGACAATCAAAAATTGTATCAAAATTTTCAATAAATTGTGCTGTAAAAACTGAATCCTGAGATATTAAATTTTGGGAAAAACAAAAATATAAAGCTGATGACATGGATCTACTTAGTAATTGAGTTGCAAGTTTAACTGATTGTTTTGCAAAATTATCTAGAAATAAATGTTGTGAAGTTATTTTTTTACATAATCTCGGATTATTTAATTTATCAATGTTATACACAGCTAATAAATGTTCCCATTTTGCAATTTTATCATTATCGAATATAATATTATATTTTTCTAGATTATTTCTAACTAATTTTATAAGGTGACAGAAATCGTATGAAACAAATATTTTGTGTTTTTCATTGAATATAAAGTATGGATTTTCTAAATTAACTTGCAATAATTTATTGTAAAATTTTTGATTGGAAGTTCCCATATCACAGACAAGAAATTTAACTCTGAACCCGATTTCAAACAATTTGGGTAAAATATATTCAAATAATTGATTGTAAATAATTTCTGCAGGAGTAGCATTTTTGGCAGTGCTAAAGTAAATAGGCATTTTAATTTTTCCGTTTAAACTTTTAATAAAATAAACAAGAGATACGTTTGCAAACTGAGGTCTTCTTCCCAGTTCTCCGTAATCAACATAACCTTCAATTAAATCATTTTTTTGTGAATAATAAAGATTTGTTTTAAGAGAAATTTCATCCCAAACAATCATAATATCTTTATCATTGTCTTCTAAATTTGTAATTATTTTTTGAAGAGCGTTCTCAATAGATTTAGAAAAACCTGGGTTTTCGATATTATGATCTAAATTTCTAAATAGTGTCAAATAACTGGGGAGATTGAAAAATTTTCTCATAAAACGATAAGAAGTAGGACTTCTATGATATAATACGGTACAAAAATTTTTCATTTTATTACTCCATAAAAATTTTTTACGATTAAGAAAAATCCTCATTAATTGGTATTCTATGAATTCTATAACTATTGGATCAATACTTTCACTCACTTTTCTTATTTCATTAATTATTGAATCCATTTTCGTTTTTGGAGAAATTCTTTTATTTAAATTTTTATATCTAAATATATATAAAATATTTATCAGAATTTTGATTCAAATTCTTTTAAAAGTATTTTACCTTAACTTCAATTTTGAAACAAGTTTTTGACTTTTCTTTAATTTCAATTTTAATGATTGTACTTCTTTGTTATATTCTTGTTGACAAAAAGATAAACGACTTCTTAAACTATTAATAATTTTTGTCGATTCTGTCAAAAATTTAATGAATATTTTTAAAAAATTATTTTAGATATTTTTAAATATTTAATTCTATTGTTTTGTATTTAAATTTTAGTGGTGTTCCAGTTATCTATATATTTGAATTAAATATACCTTCAATTGTATTCTTATAATTTAATACTGTATCGAATTGAATTTTTTTTGTTTCCAAATTAATTGAATCTGTTGTGTCGGTAGATACAGTTATCTTTGTGTTAGAGTTAGAATTTTCATTCAAAGTTGGTATAGCATTAACACAAAATTTTAATTTTTTTAATGGGTTATTATATTTATGATCATCAAAATGTTCAGAACAAATGTATCTTTTATTCAATTTATTATATTCCTCGCTTAGAAATAATTGTGAAATTTCTTCATTTTTACAAAACTCAACCCATTTTTGACATCTATAAGAATATTCTTAAGTAATTTTGTTAAATATTATTTAACAAAAGTTTACCTTATTTTTGAATCACTGAAACTGGAAAGCTATGAAATCTGATATCAGAATTTGAATTTCTGCTGTCATTTACACAATAATTAACAGAACATTTTCGAATATTTTTACTCATTTTGAAGAAATAAATATATTATTGATATTAATGCATGTATTTAAATAAAATATTTATTCATTTAACATACATATAATTTACTAAAACATAATACAAATGTTTTTTAGTAAAAATTGTTATCAATATTAATGTGTTTGGCCTCAATGTAAATATAATAGCAAATATGAGTCAAAATTAAAACATCATTCAGTTCATTTGTCAAAAAAATACATATGTGATTATAATTAGTGTTCGGTATCGGGTCTCGAGTCTCGATCAACAGGTGTTTTGAGAAAATTATTACTCAATCATTAAAAAAAGAATTAATTCGTTATAATTTATATTCTATTTCTTCTGAGAACATTCTCTAAAGCTTGTAATCTCATTATAAAAAAATGCACACAATTAAAGCCTGATTTAATCAATTAACTTGTGTTTTTAAAATAAGAACTACAGCAATCCAATAATTAATTTTATGGGGTTGTATTCATTAAAATTCTCATAATTTCTAAATTTTATATTAATAATTTTGTTTAAAGTCAGATTATGTTTTCAATGTTAATTGAATTTCGAGAAAAGTCGAGACTCGAAAAGTTCATTTCTGGAAAATACCGAGCACTACTGTAAACCCAAGCCCATGACCTTTTATCACTTTTCACTTTCAAATTGCTGTCTATAGTAAGCAATTGATAAACGAAAATAAGAAATTACATTGATTTAAGACAAGATAATATCGAAAGAAAAGTTCTTTATTAACAATAAATACCAGAACTATTAGAACAGGTCTGTAAGAAAGCAATAATTAAAAGTACCGTATTATTGACTACATATTACAGCATAAGATGCTTTCATACTAAATGTATTTCAACTTTAAAAGTAGTGTCGAATGTTTAGCAAATTGTTGAAATGAATTCAATACTAATCTTACTTTTACTGATATAGCAATTCAATACATGAACAAAAATTATTGACAATTATTATTCTGGTTAATAAACTCAAGTTATAAGTGGTCCACATTTACATAAATCAATATTACGATAGTCTTTGAACAGTAATTGATCACAATATAAAAAATTCAACAATTTTATAAAACTGATTAACAGTTAATAATTTTCTCAAAACATTCAGTTTTATGATTTAAATAAAAATTGTATTCAATAAATGACTTTTAAAACAAACCAAAGATCTCGTCAAGAAGTGTGATCTCTGTCTAAAGCTTTTGTTTTGAAAGTAGTGATGCTTTAACTTCATCAGGAATTTTACTGCAAAACAATTTATGAGCGCTAACAGAATCATGAGTTGCAATAATTCCCAATTCATTGGTATGATTGACATTTTTATCATAACTCAATTCATTTTCAAAAATATCAGTCAGTTTTCCGCCTAAACTCTGTAGAATCGCTTGAGGGGCACATGTGTCCCATTTCTTACACCCTCTGCTCGCAAATATATAGGCGTGAGCTTTACCTTCAATTACAAGAAGCACTTTATGTCCGGCACCGCCGACACGAAGCACTTTATCTGGATTTACGGCATTGACGGCATCATTAATTGTTTGATTGCTATGCGATCGAGTGGTGGTCACAATCACTTGTCCAAAAGGTGGTGGTTTGTGTTCAACTCCAAAAGCTCCCAAACCTATTAACCCCCATATAGTCCGACCTAATTTTGATGAATCTTTTTCGACCTAATATTTAAGTTTCAATTTAAATGACAAAAATTGGAGTTTAATTGACTTAAAGTTATGAAAAAGTTATAATAACCTCATAATTATAGTACGGCTGATGAATGACACCAGCGATTGCCTGACCCTTGACTGACAAACCGATGAGGACAGTCACGTGATCGAGTAGTCCTTAACAATCATTTGGTTCAAAACAAACAGAAGTCAACTTTTTATTATTCATATATTTATGTGAATCAAAAGAAGTGATTCAAACCTTGAGTGTATTCTGAAGTTCCATCTAAAGGGTCGACCCAAACAACTATATCTTCATCTTTCACGTTAACAAACTCTTCCGGACATTTAGATTTCAATACATTATCATCAAAACTATTTACAATCCATTTCTCTTCTAATTCTTCGTTTGGGTCTAAAGTCTAAATATATTTTGAATTAAATTTGAACAAAAAGTTAAAAAGAAAACAGAATATAAATTATATCTATTAACTACAGATATTTTAAAATCAATAATGAATTTGCTTTTTGTAAATCATATCAAATATAATGTTCTAATATAAAGTGTGTTAAGTGTTTACTGAACTCATAAATGCGAGCCTAGCATGACATGGCTCTGTTCCAAACATAACCCACATTATAATGTCGGGCCTTCTCATAAACATTTCTAAAACTAATTTTCCGATCAATTTTCTGACTCTGTTATCTGTAGAAAACAAATGTCAGATAATCGGTCATTTCATGGTACGGCCACAGCTCCAAACTTCTTCCTCTGAAGCAGTGCCAAACCCAGACATGGTGTCCATGCCCAGACACAGGCACTCAAGCATTTTCAGGCATTTAAGTGTAGGTCTGCATAAAAAATAATGTATAGGAAAAGATTGGCTGACTCTGAGATTTGAAACTACAGATCAAATGAGTTTATATATCAAAAGTTTGCCGATCTTTACCTCTCGTTTTCGGAGCATTAATGTTCTTAATGTCAAATAAGTATCAGTTTAGGATTCATTTAATTAATCGATAATAAACTGATTTATGGAATTGATTGACAACTTTTTTAAAATTAATAATTTTTGTGCAATAAAAACATGAATTTTGGCAAAAAGTTATACGTAAACAAAATTAAAGTTAATTTAGATTAGGTTTGGGTCAGAACCACATCCATGTCATGCAAACACCAATACCTATAATAATGATAAATGTCTTGTGTATGAGAACAAAAAGCAATTAATTGAATCAAAAAATGAATTAAATGAACAAATGATTAAAGAGTGAAACCTCTTCTCCTATTATAGAGATTTTGGGAAATTGTTTGGAAAGCGAAGTAATGATACAGTTTTGTGCTCTTCTGTCGGCCTCTGTTTGCAAGTCATTAATACCCTATCATTGAAATGATAGAAATCTGATTGAAATAACTGATAATACAATATGTAAAGCAATTTATGTATACAGTACAGCC
>JAQGAM010001111.1:0-10237 GCA_034697665.1 Nanhermannia comitalis
TTTTATTATAAGCTTTTATGTAATAATTATATATAAAATCTATTACTTTGCAAACTTGCGATTCTCTGAGAACACTATATTCCGAAAAAGTGGCGGTGCCGAATAGTGATAGCAGTGGTTTGCCATTAATTTTAAGTCTGGTTTCTCGGTCCCAATGATATAATCTGGAGGTTAAGTTTCCATCAGAGCATATATTGGTTTTAGGATTAGCGCAAAGCTCACACTTTTCACAGTTTGGCATAACTAACGGTATGACTGAATCCCCGGCTTTTATTCCTTTAACATTATCTCCAACGGACTCAACAACAGCTGATCCTTCGTGTCCGAGCACTACTGGATTTCCGCCAAAGTCAAGCTCCAGTTCTGTCTCCCAATTCCACACAAAGTGCGCATCGGTAGCACATAAACCAGCCGACACATTGCGTACTCTTATTTCACCAGATTTTGGTGGGTCTACAGTTATATTCTCAATAGTGAGAGGCTCTTCTTCTTTCCAGAGGACAGCTGCCCGACAATTGATTACCTAATTATAAATTGCATTGAATTTATTTAAAAACTAGCAAAATATAAACTGTATTTTATAATTACTTTTCCAATAGTTGATGCCATTATCAAAGTACTGATTATCAAACTTATTATTAATGGATATATAAAATTTTTTAAATGATACAATATACATCTATGTAGTTTAAATGACTAAATAGGAATATTAGGCCTTGAATGTGCAAATGAGACATTTATCTCTTATCCTTCTTTCTGCAAAAATTTTCCCTCAACTTGTTTTTAACCTTTTAACCTAATCATTTATCGTAATGATTAAGTTCAAAGCGTTTACCCACAAGAGTAGAAATGAATAGTTTTCCAATTTTTTAGACATTTCAATACCAGTGGATGAGAATTTTGTGACAGATATACTAAATTTACTCTAACTTCCAAGAAATTCTACCCATTAATATAAATATTATCTAAATAAGTAAAAATTATTCATTTCTATTCTTATTAAGAAAGTTGTTTTGAAAGACATTCCTTGTCTACAATATCAGCATAAGCTATGTTCACACTTTTGTTATTGAAGCTTCATTAATTAAATAAACCAGATAGTACATACACATCTTGTCGTTACTTATGATGGAATTGTTCTTTTGTTCGTGTTGCTCAGTTTGAAGAGGTTGGTGTTGCTGTTTTGTATCTTAGCTAAAAGGTGTTGTTTTATTTATTTGGCTTATGTTTGTAATGTTATTATTGCATATGTGTTTGATATTTGTTTGCTTCTCTATATGTATCTTTAATGCTCTTATTCTCTCAGCTAATGTTATACAATTTATTAAATTCTTATATAGAAATTTAAAATCTTTAAATAATTTATATAGAAATTGAGACAACCGGTCATAGACTATTCATATCTAGGGTTCACTCAGTCATTGGACTATTTATAAGTTATTATAAGTTCTAATATAAGTTCAATACTAACAATAGTTCTCATACTGTAATAATACTATCCCTATTCCCTATATAAGCACATGTATTCCTATACCCAATGCTCAGACTATTATGTAGTGCCTTATAGTGCACGCAGAGTGACCAGATTTTGTCAGATACATTCCTGGACACTTAAAATCAAAGGGAAGACCAAGGTAAAAATTTTAGGCAAATTTCTTAAGTTTTAGAACTTATTTATTTAGTGAATAGTATAAAAATTTACTGGTTTTTACCAAATGTATATTCTTTCTTAAATTTAGCTGCCATTAACAAAGCATTGATTTTTTAAATAAAATTAATATAGTCATTACAAGAACACTTTGATAAATCTTGTGCTTTCCTTTTGTTGAATAAACATGTTCGCCACTTCAGTGTAGACATTTAATTTACTCACACAATTAGAATTATTTAACACTTTTATTAGATTTATTTTTAAAGATATTAAATTAAAAGTACAAAAGTTAATAGTAACAATCGTAGTAACAAAAATAATAGTATATATCAATATAAAATTATAAATTTGCATAAAATTAAATTAAGACAATCATTAAATCAATACATAACTACACTAGTTTTAAGCTCTAAATAATATCTGCGGATGTAAAACTTTTGCTTATGTAAGTTAAATAAATTCAAAACCCTTTCAAACTAACATAAAAATAAATTTCTTTTGCAATTTTAGTATAAATAGTACATTTATATCCCAAGATGTCAAAATTATCTTAATTCCTGGACAGGTATAGTCCAGGAATGGGTATGGCCTGGACACTGGACGCCTAAGCTTAATTCCTGGACTGTCCAGGCCATTCCTGGACACCTGGTCACCCTGATCTAAACTCACATTTTCCTATTGTTACATAATTATGTAAAAATGATAAGTCAATGGGTATATCGTATATAGAGTCAAAAATACATTAAAAGTTTAAGAGATTTAACTACAAAATAGATATCAATTTATGAAATCGTTAATTTTTAATTATAATAATATAATTACTAATTTAATTTATGAATTTCTATTGGATTGTTTAATATAACTGAATTAATATTCTTAACATTGATTAATCAAAGCATTGAATAAGTCTTGTAATACTATAACGAATAATAAAATCGTATTTCACTTTACTATACCGGTAATTATCATAATTATTGTTTAATTTTTATTGATCTAAAATTTTAAAAACAACTGTAAATAGTTTTAAACGTAATTTTATTAAAAAATAGTCTAAAATCATGACTTAGATCGTAATCTAATATAATTTAAATTATGAAACAAAATAATATAAACTCAAATCAAATTTAAAACATTATTCTAGAGTTTATTTAATTTAAGACTTTTAAACATTTTAGTGATCTTTCGACTGCTATAACGAACTGATTTGAAGAGTCCGGCAGTGAAAACACCTTTAAAACTCTGAGACCAACTCGACTTCCAAACTATTTTTTCAATAGCAGTCTTGACATTAGTCTTGCACTCGAGACTATTTGCGAGACTTAGCAAAACATCTTCGATATCGTCTTCACTCCTTTGAGTCCAGTCGAGGGTGAGGTAGTGCTGAACTGTTTTGGGCAATAGATTCAAGTGATAGTACATTGCATTTGGAGAACAGTCTTGAAAATAAACCCTAGAATTTGGATTCCAAGACACCATTGGACTCAAGGCATCCGAACTCATAAGTGGCTGATATTTATTACGAAAGTTCGTGATTTGCGGTCCAACTATTTTAGAGATCTTTTGCTTGTCTTCGCCCAAAATCATTCTGAAGTCACCGCCATATGAAAGGCCAGTGATTGCTAAATAAAGCTGTTCTTCAGTGAAAGTTTCAGACAATATAAGTAGAGCTGAATGAAGTGCCGACTGATTGTTGATCTGTAAGGCTTTCGACAAATCACTACTTTTGGGCTCTTTTAACACCAAAACCGGTTTATGAAGTCTTCCACTGACATAAAGTGTTTCCCAATCGAGACAATCGTTTATTAAATGTTTAGTATTAATGATTCCGTATTTTATGAGATGATTATCAATAGGTATAAGAGTATTGAAGTAAAGCTTTGCTCCGAAGTCTTCCTGTATTGAAGTCAACCATTTGGGGCCCAAATGTCTTAACACTGAATAATGACTTCTGTTGTTAATTAGATTATTTTTATGAAACTCAACAGAGTTGTCCACCACTAGTATTAAGTCAATCATGTTTTTAGACATATCTTTAGACATGTTTTTAGTCATATCTTCAGATGAATTGTCATTTTTATGAAGGCTTTGATTCAAAACTCCTGATCCGTACGCGAACGCAAACGATATCTCTTTTGGAAATATGTCTAACAATTGTCTCAACACTTGTTTCGGTAAATTGGCGCCGAATGTCATCTCTTTTATGTTTATTTGTATATCTTATTAATTGTTTGATTGAATTTAGTTTTTACTTACTTTCAAATAAATAATTAAACATTTGTTTTGAACTATTTTTGTAAACAAATAGCAATACATTTAAAGGGAATTAAACATGAGTTTTACGTCATTTATGTGCAAATGAAAGACATCTTTATTTGATGACAACGTGTATGAAATCAATTATTTTAAAATCATTTATACATCCATTCAATTGGTGTCAAGACTTAATTTAATTCAATGACAAAAATGTACGGCTCTTATGATGAATACGAAGAAGTGAGTATAATATGGTATCAATTGTTTATGTTTAGGACAAAACATATAAGAAATTGCTTTTAATAACAGTTAGAGTACGGCTCAGGCGCTGATCCGTACGGCAGTCACGCAATGGACTCGTGTTTAGATAACGGCCAATACAAACACAATTTGGTTCCGGATTTGGTTCAAGACTTTCTTGTATTACTACAAAAGGCTATTATTGAGCGGAATGTATACGACATTCAGAACTTATATGAGAACACTTTCGTCAAACTGACCGACAGTTATTATAACTCAAGTCAATGGCCGGACGAGAATGAAGTCTCACAACTGGTCACCGAAGACGACAGGATTTTTCTCATTCTATACAAAGAATTATATTATCGTCACATTTACGCCAAATGTCAGCCAAGTATTGAACACAGATTTGAGTCGTATTATAATTACTGCCATTTGTTTAATTACATCCTAAGCGCTGAACAACCCGTAGCCCTGGAACTCCCGAACCAATGGTTGTGGGATATAATCGATGAGTTTATTTATCAGTTTCAGTCGTTTAGTATATTTCGAGGAAAGGTTCAGAAGTTGAGTGAACCAGAATTGGAACAATTGAGACAAAGCCCCAAAGTATGGAACGTTCACTCAGTTCTCAATGTATTGCATTCATTAGTGGATAAGTCAAACATTAACGAACAGCTCAAAGAGTTCAACAGCGGTCGTGACCCCGATCTCGTGTCGGGAGAGTTTGGACGACAACCGCTCTATAAAATGTTGGGTTATTTCAGTTTAATTGGTTTATTGCGTTTGCACTCACTTTTAGGCGATTACTATCAGGCAATCAAAGTGCTGGAAAACATAGACTTAAACCGTCAACAGTTGCAAATGATGGCCACCGCTCGAGTGCTGGCGTGTCAGATGACCACTTTCTATTACGTTGGCTTCGCGTATATGATGATGAGGAGGTATTCGGACGCCATCCGCACCTTCTCTAACATATTGGTGTACTTGCAAAGGACGCGTCAGATGTACCACCAGTACCGCACATTTCAAGTGGAACTAATCGAAAAACAAACGGAACAAATGTATAAACTTTTGTCAATATGTCTGGCATTACATCCGCAGCGAATTGACGAAAGCGTTTTGTCGCAGTTGACGGAGAAAATGTCGGATTCCATGCAAAAGTTGCAAAGAGGAGACCTCAAGGAGTTTGAGAACGTCTTAAGCACTCGTGTCCTAAATTTCTTTCCCCAGTGGCCGGAATTTTCGATAACCCGTTAGCGCCAACCGCGCCCAAGAACGACCCCTGGAAGCATCAGATGAGGGTCTTCTGCGATGAAGTGGCACAACAATATCCGTTGCTTGAGATTAGAAGTTATCTAAAGCTGTACACAACAATGCCTATCGCAAAGTTGGCCAACTTTGTCGATTTGCCTCAGGAAGAGTTCAAAAGAAATCTTCTTTGCTTTAAGCATAAGATGCAAAATCTCGTTTGGACTAAAGGTCAGTCAGGATTAGAGGGAGAATTTCAATCTGGATCTGACGTCGACTTTTACATTGAAAAAGTATGTTTTGTTTTCTATATCCTTCTCAGTCGACATTTGTTTTCATTTTAAAATTACGAACTTTTTTCATTTGTTTATAGGATATGATACATATCGCTGACACTAAAGTTGCGCGACGTTATGGCGATTGGTTTCTAAGACAGATCCATAAATTTGATGAACTTTATCGTCTTATAAGTAATATTCATGTTTAAAACTGTGAATGCATTTTCATTTGTATTCCAATTAAAAATAATTTTTGATTAATAAATAGTTTCGAATTTTTACATTTTTTTTCTCAATAAAGTAATAATTGGTTTTTAATTTGAATAAATATATATTTGGAACACTTTGATTTTACTTAGGAATAAATGTTCTCTAGAGTTAAGTTTAAGTAAACCAACATTTAGAATATAGTTTTTAGTATATATTTTTATTCATACAGAAGGAACAGAACATAAGTTAATAGCTTGTAATTAATATAACTTATATGATATACCGTACAATAAGGTCAAATAAAAACGGCAAAACTTTTTCACTAAATTTTAGTGTAAAATCAAATTCATATTCAAATAAACTGATTATAGTTATATCAGTGAAAAAAGTTTACAAAAGTTTAAATTGAAACTAAAATGAACTTTTAATATATTGATAACTGCGTACTAATAGTAAAAAACTAATTCAATACTTATATTTTCAACTGTTTTACTTTCATATTAAGACCCTGAAAAGCAGTCATTTTAACTCTTTGCCGTTTTTATTTGACCTTATTGTACGTCGTATGGGTCGTATGTAATTAAGTATAGTATGTCATTATATTCTTGCACATAATAAAAATCATTTTAGTGATTAATAATTGATATTTTGATGGTTTGTTTATTTAATATTTAATTCAATTTTGTGCCATTAAATTGCAAATAAAAATTTTTCAAACAATTAACTGAAAATGAGGAAAAAATCACCCAAAATGTATTTGTCTGATAAGTGAGTCTGTTAGCCTTGACTTTGTATTACAATATAACAAACTATACATTTTATCAAATATTTAATAAATTTAATAATTTATAATATGAGGAATTAAAAAAATTCTTGTAATTAAAAGAACAGAAACACATACACATAGTTTTTTGCCGGATTTCCTTTGATTATCAGAAAAGTATTCTTGAGTTACATACTTATCAAACATTAACCTATTCTTATTTGTACAGATGTCGATTCTTGTTTAAATAGTTCTGTCGCATATGAAATGACAATCAAGTATTATCTCTAAATGAGATATCAATTCTGTGCTAAACTACTCGATTATTATTTGATTAAAAAAGTAATAAAATAATTTATGCTTTAATGTCAATATTCAAAAGATAATACTCACTTAATATAAAACCAAAATAATAGTATAAATAAAAGTAAAAGTGAAAAATGGATACAAACAAAGACACGCATAATGTAGACGCAAATAATGTAAACCAGGGTCGAAAGTATGGCTGGCATTTGTTTATACCGACCAGATTCGTGTTTGTGTTTCTAAGTTTCGTTGGTTTTTGTTTATTATTTTCTTACAAAACATTGTTAAGTGTGGCTCTGGTAGCTATGATTGGGCAGTCAACTAATAATTCTGATTCCGGTACAGAATGTAGAGCTCAAAATGCAAATATAAGTTCAAGTGTGAGGGTGTTAAGGGGTGAGTTTGATTGGGACGGCGCTCACCAAGCTCAACTTCTGGGAGCATTTTTCTATGGGTACACTATAACACAACTTCCAGGAGGGGTGCTGGCTAAACGATACGGCGCAAAATGGATTTTGGGTATAAGTATACTTCTCACAGCTATATTATCACTTGTTGGTCCATTAGCTGCCAGATTAGGTTTTCTGCCTTTTTTTGCTACACGAGTAGGCCAGGGATTGTTTGAAGGATTGGTGTTTCCGGGAATGTTTGCTATGTTTGCCCGATGGCTACCGAAAATGGAGAGAAGTATCGGTTCTTCTATTGTAATAACTGGTGGCCAAATCGGTACTGTTATAACATTACCATTAGCTGGATATCTATGTGACAGCACATTTATGGGTGGATGGCCTGCAATATTCTATTTGTCAGGAATTGTTGGATGCGTTTGGTTTGTGTTATGGGCTCTTCTCATATATGAAACTCCTGAGAGTCACCCATATATTTCTTCTAGAGAACTCGAATACATTATAAAAGGACAGGGAATAGAAAAAGTTTCTCAGGTTTCATACTATGATAGAGAAAAAAGCTATATTAATGATTAATCATATATTTCTGTTATACAGAATCCAAAAATTCCATGGTTTGACTTATTTAAATCGGTGCCGATGTGGGCTTTAATAGTTGCACATTTTGGCAATAATTGGGGAATGTATACTGTTTTGACATTGTTGCCCAGTTATTTTCATAATATTTTATTGTTAGACATCCAAAAGGTATTCTATTTCAGAAAATTTAATTTTTACACAACAAATTTAATTTTAAAGAATGGTTTGCTGTCAAGTGTTCCGTGGCTTTTATCAGCAGTGATGAGTTGGATCGCTGGAATAGTTAGCGACAAAGTTAGATCAAGTGGAAGAGTCTCTATTACTTATATAAGAAAAACTTGTAATTCTATTGGTATGTTATTTATAATACTTGTTTGAATTAATTATAAGTTAAGGTTTTCTTCTAATTATTTTTATTTATTAACTTATTTATACAGTAGTCATATATGAAATATATTTTCAAAATTTTAATAAAATAAATGCAACTTTTTCTACTTCTCATATGTTAAAAGGATTCATAGGTCCTGCAGTTTGTTTAGTTGCTGTCATTTTATTTAAATGCAACACAACGATGAGTATAACATTTTTTTCTATTGCTTTGGGTTTGAATGGAATCGTTTATTCTGGATTCCTATGCACTCACGTGGATATGTCTCCTGATTTTGCGGGAACAATGATGGGCATCACCAATACAATCGCCAGTTTGCCTGGTTTTTTGTCACCAATTGTAGCAAACACATTGACTAAACAAAGTGTGAGCATTAAATCTCTTTTCCACTAAAAGAATTTAAATTAATCATAAAAAGTAATATTTTTCTGTCCTAAATATTATTTATTAATTATTCAGTTTTTAAATAATTACTCATATTTTGAGAACACATATGAGAACAACTTAAGTTAGAAATTATTAATTTAGGGAAAAAAAGTTTACTGAAAACTGAAAACAGACATTAAAAATAACATTTAATATAATGAACTTATATTTATACCTTATATTAATGTAATGCTGTTTATTACTGTTTATTACAGCACACACTTGCGAATTGGTCTTATGTTTTCTATTTGACAGCAGGTATATATTTAGTCACATCACTCATTTTCATTATCTTCGGATCTGCTGAACTCCAGTCATGGGCTTTTGGAAAGAGATCTAATTTTACAAACAAAAGAAATAGTAATATTGAAAAAAATGATAATATTCGAGATGAAGGGTCAGAAGTAGATAGAAAGCCCTCCAATTATTACAGAATTGAATAAAGCTATTGATTGGTTCTAAAAAGTTTTAATTTAACAATAATTCAAATGCTGTGTTATAATAATAATATTTTTTATACATTTTTTAAAATAAATTTGAAAATTAGTTATTATAATGTGTTTATTAATGGATAACATTAAGTGAACTTAAATCATAGTTCTCGTTAAGTAAATAAAAATTTTAACAAATATTTTTAAAAATTAATAAGTTTGTAATAAGTAATAAGAATGTAATAATTTTCATTTAGCAGTGCTTTTTTGATATTGAATTTCGAGTTTTGATTTCGGGAGTTTTCGAGAGGACTATTGAAAGAGATAGAGAGCTGAAATTCCTGATCGATATCGGGTCTCGAACTCTCTTACCGACCACTAGTATTAGGACCTCACTCATGTGTGCCCATAAGTGTAATATTGAGTTGTATTGAACTGCATTGAACAAAGCAAATACCTGTAGATTTTGTTGTGCAGGCGATTGTTCGAAGGTTTATAACTTACAAATTAGTTCGATAGACAATAAATGATAATAATTTAAAACTATTTTCTTTAAACATTTACTCAATAATAGAATAATTCTGATTATATTTCGAATTATGTTTATTATAGAGATTATGTTTGGAATATAAGAAGAAAGTAATAAAGTGTGCAAATTGAATTTGGGTAAAAACAGAACTTCGATATATTGGGTTTCGATCAGTTTTGCTGCAATCGCTCTTATCTATTGAATCGGTAGCTTATATGCGGTAATCGTTTATTAAACAAACGCATAATATTATCAAATCTGCAGAAAAAAGAATAGCAGATAACAAAACAATTGAAAGCTTGATATTGAGAAATACAAAATAAATGTTTTTACTATTAATTATCGATCTTTTTAAATGCCAGCTGACTACTAATGAGTGAGAGAGACCTTTTACTAGCGATCAAAAGACAAATTAATATGCAGTCAAGTGATAAAAGATATGTCAGTAATTTGCCACAAATTTTGAAAAATGATGGCAAATATTGTTACTCATTCTTACCGGCGCGCGTTGTTTTCATTATTCTC
>JAQGAM010001112.1:0-10236 GCA_034697665.1 Nanhermannia comitalis
TTGTTGGAAGAGAACGGATTCTGGTTTAAATGTAATTTTTAATATTTGAAATTTATTTTTAGACAGTGTATAAACATTTCTGAATCACAAATATATGTTATAAAAGTCTTAATTTAAATAAATTATAAAATAATTGTTAATATTTTTCTTTAAGAAATCGTGTTTTGTATAAAATTCATAATTGATCTGAAAGGAAAAGTTAAGAATTTACAGTATAGACATTGAAATTTTAAACTTAATTAATATAAAATAAAAAATTGAATTAACATTTGTAAAATGATATACAATAACAAATATCTTTACCGAAAAACTTGTGAAAAGGCAAACCATTTTCAGCTATTACTATGAAAATAGTCTTATTTTATATTTTTCTCCAGGTTTGGTTTAAGCAACTGTTGGCATAACTAATCCTACCATTTCTTCTATAAATAGAATTGAGAACCAAATCTTTTGATAATTATTCTGTATTTTACAAATTAATAGGTGTGCTCTGTATTTTGATCTCAATATCTGAGTATTGCCTGTATTACTGTATAATATAACGTGAATAATGATTTTGAAATCTCAAACTCTTTTTGGGCTCACGTGTTCACAACTTTTTAATAAATAATTTCTGATTTGCATTGAAGATAAATAAAAATTAGTTTAAATGATTTATTTTAATAATTTACTCATCACTTACAGCAAATTCATTTCTAAGTAAAGCTTTCAGTAATTCTTTTATTATTCAATTTAATAATCACCCAAATTATATTCATTTATTAATATCCTAAACAGAGTATATGAATTATATGACTTCATAAGACCTAACTCTTCATAAACCACATTCGTTCATATAATCCTTGACTTTATAACTCTATTCTGTTTATTAAAGTTCTATTATTTCTAATAAATAATAACAATTTCGTTCAGAATCTATTTTTTAAACAATAATGTGTTGCGAAAAACTGTGTAGTAATAAAAGGTAAGTATTTTCACATAAAATCGATTTTTACATCAGTTCATTCAATTCAAACATAAGACCAAACTTAAAAATTGAGACACAAGTTCTTATACTAATATTAATCACATATTATTTTTAAATATTTTCATTTTTGTCTTCAACACAAGTTAGAAAGTGTTGGACTGTTCTCAATATTAAGATAAAATAATTAAATTCATGGCTTATATTATTGCCAACAGTATGGGAATATATATGCAGTATATATAACTTTCATAAGTTATATAAGATATTGAATCTTTGATGTCGCTATTTTTTGCTCAACAATAAAGAAAATGTGTGATCGCATAACTTACTCGAGATTCTGCTCAATACACTTCAAAGTCACAGATAGTTAAGAATATTCTTTTAAAGTTTTACTTTTATTTATTTATAAAAGGGTCGAAAACCTTAATAAAGCGAAAAAGTTTTAAAGTCAGTCAAAAGTACGCGGAGTTTCTTTCAGTTACACTTGATTTCCCAGATCATACTCCACCGAGAGTGGTATGATATATGACACTCAATGGATATGATGTGCCATTACTGAAGATGCATTATATAACTTATATAATTTAGATGTTCGCGAGCGATAAAACGGTTGCATAATATGTGTTACAGTTATCGATCTGAGAATTAATTAAAATGTTAACTTTTTGCTTTGATAAATAGTCAGGTGAAATAATTAGTTATATTTTAGATCATTAGTTGTTGGCTTTTTGTCAGTTCAAGCCTTCCTCTTATTCAGTCGATTATCATATACTGTTGGCAACTAATGAGCCCCTAAAGAGTCCGAACTATCCAGAAAGACATACAAATAATTCTAAATTGACATTAAAGTAAACGCATACCAATTGGCTCAATCATTAGACCAAAGCAAGGAAGCGTCTATTGAAAAATGGTGTCAATCAAGTATAACATAATATCAATATCCAGATATGGCATAACTTTTTTTTTACTTTCCATATGAGGAATGATTTTCAGTGGCTCGAAGTTTCTTTTAAATGTCAAGAGGCCTCTAGTGTTGATTCTTCTTCAGATATATTGAATTTTTCATTAGTCTCTATGTTTAAAATGGTGTCCTATCAAAAGGCAGAATTTCATTTAACCAAAAAATATTTTATAGTAATTTTAAAAATTAATATATTGTTCCAATTATAATGTATTTTTGATGAATTTTTGTATTATTTATAAATCTAATTTTATTCAAAATAAAAAGTAAATAGTTGCATTGAAATTACTACTATATGAAAAACCTTGATTAATAATCATTACAATATAATTATTGGACGCTCTTTTTGGAGTATTGTTAGATTAATACCAATATTAAAAATTGATTTAAATGCAAAATTCAAATTTTAAATAAATGGATTGCTTTTATTATTTAGGTTTTATAAATACAATCTTATATCATATTATATTTCTAATAACTTTTAATATTCGAGTTTGTTTGATTTTTTTTCAATAAATATTTCATCACTTTTGGTGGAGTTGAGTGTTCTTTCAGTGTCTTTAATTTCAAGATTACTCTCAATTTTGATTTGGGATTTCTATAAGAAATTTTACGACTAAACCAATTAATAAACTAAAGCGAAAGTTTGATTATTAATTTAAAACTTATCTAATTTGTAATTTTAATTAAATTAATGTATATTTCAATTATTTGGATCTCTCGTCTCCTAATAATAACAGACATTTCTTATTTGAATCGATCAATCAATTGTTGACTATTGAAAGGGAGCCCAAGCTTTCAGAAATATCAAGTTTGGAGATTCAATTTCTGAATAAGGTTGTTATCGATCTATTCACGATTACAAGTATTTGGTTCTACTTTAATACATGTTTACACCTAAAGAGTGTTTTCAGGATAGTCTCTGTAATAAATAGCATTTTCACAACTTTATCCTTACGAATGAAAACAAACAAAGATTTGCTTTTAAGAAAGATTTGCATTGAATTTTGACTGACACCGAAAAGTGAGAAAAGACGTACGCCTTATCAGACAATAGTTACTTGTTGTTATCGTTGGTCTCATTTCCGTTTTTCTTATGCCCCTAAGTTTTCTCTTTCCTTCATCTCATTAATGTCAGTTCATATAAGCCATTAACAAGACTTTTATATAATATATTCTAAGAGTATTAGTCGCTGTCATCACAAAGAAGAATCCCAAACATATTTTAATGCATAGATTGGCCATAGACTAAAGCCGACATATCTTTTGTCATATTCTTAATCCTTTAGTTGCTTATGTATATTATATTCTTTATGCATAAGAATTAAAGTTGCTTAATAGATATTTGCATTATTGCTATTTTATATTGCATTAAATAATGACAGACTTGCGCTAAGTTAGACTTTCGGTTAACTAATATAATATTTATAATTCATTAAAGGTCATTAAAATTTTTATTTATAAATTTCGATCTTCATAACTAGTAGAATATCTTCTTTACTAATTTTTCATTAAATTTCAATTAAGTTTTCGCATTTTTATGTATTTTAATACTATTCCATTTAATTGAGCTGCTATTCGTTTAAAACTTGTTTAAACTCAAAACTGATTTATCGGTTGAAATTTGTCTGCTTATTGAAAAAATACATTTGAGATATTGTTAGTCGGGTTAGAGCGGTGGTGGACTGAAACTAATTTTTGCATTTTTGCATCGTATTTATACTCTATAAGAATAGCAAAAAAATAAATAAATAAATGAAAAAACATAATGAAGAAATATTAGTTATTGTTGTAAATTAAATTGTTGTGTTTATTCGTTTATTCTATAGATTTTAAAATTTTTTAATAAATATTGAAATAAGGCTCAAGACTTATTTGAATATATATTTCATATGCAAATATGTTGTTATTTACCTGTATTTTGTAAGTTTGGGTCCTCACAACTTTTAGCTTATAAAAAGTGATATCGGTAAAGAAGTAATTACCTAAATTGACAATATGGCTAACAATATGTTAGAACTGGTTGGTTGTACTCAAAGCAATACAGCTTTTGCCTTAGCAATAATAGACATCTTTATATATGGTGAGGTACAGTAGCAGTGAAAAAGGCTCTATTGTTGCGATGTGACAGTGAAATAACGATTTGATCGTATATATTATGTCGTGAAAGCTCCAAATTTTTGCTTCGAATCGCACCAACAACTCATTCTCATATCAAACATTCTGTTCGGCAGCACATATAGAAATTAATGATTTCATTACATTCTCTGTATTTGTCGCTATTTATCACTTAACAAAGTGGGTTTGTAAAAGATATCCTAATTAATTGGGCTTTACTTTTATAAATTTAATATTAGACGACAATATCACTATTTCTTTGTAACAGTTGATGCTATTTATCTATTCTGTGACTGCTTTATTGATTTAAGTAATTATAAATACTATGCTTTTATTACAAGTTAAAAATAAAATCGTTTGAAAAGAGAAAAAATTTTATGTCTAACTGTACTTCATTTTCAAAAGTTGGGCTCAAATGTTGCGCTACTGTAGACCTTAATATAAATATTAATTTAAAGGCTGATGAGAGGAAATTAGTAGATATAATATAAGTTAAAAGGAAAGTTTAATATAACTTCACTATATTTACAGCACTTCATTATGATATAGCAGTAGTGCAATTGACTGCTGTATTTTTAAAAATTTCTATGCACTTAACTGAGTTATTAAGCGGTAACACATTTTTTGGTGTATGTAATTTCTGTTGTACATTCACTTTTAAAATGTCAATCATGTTGAATGTGAGTGACAATTATTCAAATACCAATTCAACACTTTTTTTACTCTTTGTATGCCTTTAATGAAAATATCCTGAAATGACTTTTTAGTTCTTCCATAAGTTCTTTCATAACTAAATATAACCATAAGTACTGTAAATTCAATCAAATTATACAATAATTTTCCTGTATTTCAAAAAAGAATTTCCAGAATATTTGATTAATTATTTCCATTACTTATTGAATCCCAGCTGGAAATTAATAATTGTCTCACTGCATATGTTCCCCATAATAAGCCTTCTAATTATAATTATAAGTTATGTCATTCAACACAAGTTTGAAAACTTTGCACTTTTGTTCTCAAGTTTCCCAAATTCTAAGTTTCTCTGTATTAGTGATTTATGGCTTTATCGCCCAATTATTTCTGATAGAGATTAATAAAAGTGTTATTTCAAAAGAATAAATGAAACGACAATTTCTTTTCAAAAAGAGTCTCATATATTAAAGCGTCAATTTATTTGCCGTTCAATTTCAATGAATCATAGTTGTCATGAATTGAATTCACATTTACAAGTCCTGGTTCTCTATGTTATTCTGGTCTTAAATCATATTTAAATCAAATTCTTTGAATTTTGTTTCCTTTTTAATCATAATGTAAATTAAGTGACTTATAAGCCAAGAGAGTGAGGACTTTCAAGACATTTGTTAAGAAATATATTGAATTATTTTAGAGCTCAACTTACAGGTTAGAGATAAATGCGAAATATAAGCTCTTTTTTTAATCAATTATTCAAACCTTATATTTTTAGAAATTGAACGTCTAATACGAATGCGCTCTACATTTTCTAATAAACTTTCGCTAAAAGTCTACTTATAATCTTTGATGCAATTTATATATTTTCAGTACTCTATTATTAAATTTTATTTTCAATGAACATATTTTTAGTACTAAGAAAACTGAGTTAAAAACTTTATATTGGCTTTAATTCACTTCTATCTCTATTTGCTTCGCTATTTTATCTTTGAATTGGATTTAGAGCTAAAATTTTATTTTTTGGTTCACTTAATTTCACATTTCTTTTTCATTAAAATTTACATAATTAGGAAACTTAATTAACGTGAACGTACTTTTTCAAGCAATCTAAGGTTTCTCAATAAGGGAAAAAATTAAATCAACTATAAATAATACAGATATAGACCTATTAAATGTTAAAATAAAACCTATTTCTTGATTCATTGGGAATGTATTTTTATTAATATAATGTATCGTTGAATGTCTTTTCATTTATTGTATTTGTTGTAATTTATTATGAGATAAGCTTAGAATTAATTAAAATTTTAAATGGACAGTATTGCAAACTTTATTATTTTAATAATTTTTATAATTAATGAATAATTCTTACGAATAGAATTTTTCGCTTATAAATGAAATTAGTTTTAGTATATTTTCGCAAATAAACGGTTTTCACATCTATTACTTACTCCAATGAAAATTGTATACTTTTTTGCGTAACTTTAAAAAAATATATAATTTCTATTAAATTTTATATAAATCAAGAAATTTAAGTTAATATATGTTATTCTGTTTTAAATAAAACTAAATACGAAGCTTTATATAATATTGAATAAATCGAATTTTCCAGTAATACTGACAATTAATATTACTATAAATCCACTTTTAATCAGTTATTGAAACCCACAGTTTTGATTTAATAAACTCATTAACTATTCAGTATATTGTATATTATAAATAAATAAAAATTTCAATAAGATTCTAAACATTTATTAAATCATATACTCATCTTATAAGAGAATACAAATATAAACATTATTTCAAGCATTGAGTGCTTAGAATCTTATGCGAAATAAAATTAGACGAAGTGAGATATAAATAGTATTATGATTACACGAGAATAATACATAAGAATTGAAATAAAAATATAGAGTAGAATTGAAAACAATTTGATAAATCGCTCAAAGTGAGTGTGAAATGCAAACACTTTTGTATATAAAAGTAATGCTCATATTTTGCAAGCACAGGAATATATCAATAAGACATTGGGCTCATATTTATTCACTGGTGGTCACAGAAACTCAATATATAACATGTCCCATTTTGCATAGGTCACCATGTTATATAAAAATGAAATTGCTACTTTTGCTTATAAAAACATTCATTTGTAATTAGATCTAATCATATCATATGACTTATGAAATATTTATTATTGTAATTATTATTTTTCATATAAAAAGTCAAATTTGATTAAAAAACATAAGATTTTCAAAGAATGAATGATTTCCATAATTAATATTTTGAAAAGCTGTCTCCCTTTACATAATTAATTATTATATTAATTACTCTAACCTTAAGATTATATTTATGACAAGATTAACAATATTTAATTAAAAAAATAATTTTGATATCTAATGATATAAAGAGAATTGGATACAAACTGAAAATTATTTCGTTTTAATATAAAAAGACTTAATTCAGAGAATATCTAATTGTAATTTATATGAATAGAAATGATGAACCCATTAAAAGGATAATCCAAACATTGGTAACATTAGAAAAATTTACTCATACCTAAAAAATATAAAAGTATTTGACATGAAAATAGAGTACAACCCACACTTTATAATAGAACCTCATATTTGTTCTTTTATTTTCATGCTTTATCTTATGTGTTACTTTTTTTTGTGTTCTCTTTTATTCCTTTTATTTATATTTTTGAGTGAAAGACTTATGTGAAAGAAGATGTCAAAAATTGCTCGTTCGCATCAATAAAGTTGAGAACTACAAAAAGCTAAACTAAATCCAACGCTTGTATTTCAACCTGAATGTAATACTGTATACATTTGATTACTATAGTCAGCAACTATGGTATAAAACATATATATAAAAAAGACAAGAGAACTATAGCTTTGCATCAGTTTTTTTGTGCAGCCTTTGCAGAGATGCTTTAGATGTTTAGCTTCATCTCACAAACGTAATAAAGGAATGCCTATGTTTGACATCACTATATTTTATTGTCAGTTTCTACATGAAAATGCATAAACTAGAATAAAAGCAGTCGAGTTATGCGTGAGATCATATCTCACTCTCTGCCCGGTCTACCAGTAATCACAATAACTTCTGTGAGAGTTTTTTATAATAAAAAATCTGGTGAAATGTGGAGTAAAGCAAACATTGGATGTGCCGATAGGCTCACGAATAATATATCTTCAATGCTTTCTTTACATACTATAATATAAAGAGAATTGACTCATAAGAAATAATTGCCCTCCAAAAGGATTTTCTTGTGCTTCTCCAATAAAATAGGTTTACTCTCTCCTGAAAAGTCTCTATCCATTAATTGAGACACAAATTGATTCCTTCATTCATCTAAAGGTGAAAAGATCGTTGACTACAAAGAATTGCATTTTAAATTAATTGTGAACTCTATGTACAGCACAAGAAATATGTTAAGGAATAAAGAGAATCCATTAATGCGTTATTTATCGCTTTATTTTATGTCATATAAATCTGTTTAAGAAAAGGTATATTGATATGAACTGTCGTTCATTAAGAAAACTTGTAAATTAAATCAAAAATATGTAAAAGCTTTAACTCATTTTGATTTTACCAATTCATCAAAAATGAATTACATTTTTTTGATATAAACTTTTTTTATATTAAAATACAGTACTTCAGTATATCCAACAGTATATACAGTATATTAATAGCTGAAAAAATGAATGAGAATTTATCTCCATTTAGTCTAAACCTTCTTTTGGATTTTTTACATAATAGACTTTTCACAGCTTTTATAATCAAATTACATGAAAGTTAAAGCGAGTATAAGAAACATTGAACATACACTACTTTGTATTGATTTGTTTGTCAATAATTGCATGCATTCTTTCCCTATATAGTGAGTTAACTTAAATAGAAAATTGTCGCACAATTTCTAAAAATATCAATACAGCCTTTTCGGGAAACACAATAACTTGTTCAATACAAACATGTCATTTACACATTCGCTTTAAACCTTAAATATTTTGTACTCACAAAAAAAGTTGATTAAAGTTTAGTACAATGCCATTAAATGTATGCTTTACGTATTGAACTGTATAGAAAGGTAGAGTTAAAACGGTTGGCACAAGAATTATGTCAGTATAATTAATTTAGTGCACATTTTAAAGTTAATTTGGAAAATAGCTTTGATCTTATAGGCATTCATGACAGGGTGATGATAGGGTGACTATTTGAACGGCCAAAGAAATTGGTGTATTTTCATGAAAAACTCTTAGCGATTGAATTAATTTTTCTTTATAAATATTAGTTCTAATTGTATATTAATAAGTAATTAAATTAATTTTAATTGTGAGCTTTCACTAGATAATTCTGGCTTAAAGCTTATGTGACCACATTTAAAATATTATTTTAAATGTTTAACTACTTTATAATCGATTGATATTAAATTCAAGCATATCAGCAGATTTTATGATACAAGTACATAAACCCATAAACCTGACCACAAACGCGTTTAATCGAATAGCCTGGTCCTTTATTTAGTTTCATAACTATCAAACCTATTCATTTAGGATTAAATTGTTTTCTTATTTATTATAAAATGTCCAGATTTTGAGAATATTAGTTTACTGTTTGTAGGAATTATATTACAACTTATAATTCATAAGGGTATCGAAGATTAATTGATATTAAAAATACAAAGTCTAATACATTTTTATTTAATGCCAAAATAGTTTGCCTGTCAAGAAAATATCTTGACAGGCAGTCACCCTAATTCATAGCTAGAGTGCGAACCAACACTAACTTTATAAAAGAATAGAACATTGAAAAATTTTTAGGGCATAATAATCAACGTTTATTGCTGGCTATGATCATCATTTGAGGGACAGCATCACATACTCATACAGTCACTAAAGGCAATAAAATTTTTTGTTCACATTTTCTTTCTCTCTTTTTAGCAGCACTACTTCGCATAGCAATTGTTATTGTTGTCATATTATGCCACAACATAATGCAAGGTAAGCAAATATTTCCTTTTTTGATAATAATAACAATAAACTTGATAAATGCTTAACTATATTATGACAATGTTTAAACACCATTTTATATGTGCAACTATTTTAAATGTGCTAATATGCGCGACACTGGCCATAGACTTATTCTCTATTTTTGAAATGAGATCATATAATGCAATTCAGACTTTTTTTCCCTCGAATTGCGATGAAAAAAGTCATTTTCATTTTGCGCAGAGCTTTTGAAAACTTTAATTTTTCATTTCGATGTTTTTCTGTCACTTTTCTCAGTGCTTACTTTCAAAATACTTAAGAGTTTGAGTTCAAGCTTTAACTTCAATATTTTGAGTTCTCAATAAATTAAATAAAATGAAATTTAAAAAAAGCCGAAACAAAATTTTAAAGCTTTTAATATTATACAAAAAAACAACTTTTACTATAATTTTGTTCAATTTCTTAATGTATTCATTAATGAAGGGCATAGGCTCAAAACCTAGAGCCTGACC
>JAQGAM010001113.1:0-10234 GCA_034697665.1 Nanhermannia comitalis
ACCAAATAAACAAATACATCGGATCTTATCGTAGGTGTCGAGCCTTTCATGAATTGGTAACGGTTTAAACAATTTTAAGTCAGTGGCGAAGTAGACGTGATTTGCGGCTAAAATAGAAAATCAATTTAATAACAAATATTAGTAAAACATGAGTAAATCGCTTACTGGTGAGCGCCATAAAGACTCCATCGCCGAAAGCGAATCCCACCAAATACCTCATCGAATCATCAATTGTGTAATTAAATTCATTACAAGCCTTGACTACTAAATTCCCCAATTCATTAATTGACTGCCATTTCCACTCATAGTTCTCATCTTCGATCATATGATGAGCGCTGACATCCATATTCGCTATTCTATTGGACTCATGACTGAAGCATCTGAGCTGTATTGAGAGTAATGTTAAACATTGCAAATAAATATATGCAAACAATAATTCACCTGAAGATTAGAGAAAGTGAAGAGTCCTGACGTCCACCGCTGATTATTGAAGCGTCCGGTTTGGGGAAACACTTCTCCACATCTGATCTTTTTGAGAACCATTGGACGGATGGGTTCGTCAAAGCTGTCGAGTCCTACAGAAGGCATTCGTAAGCGAAATAACGTTATTTCAACATTTCTTCGCTCAGAAACGGCTAATATATCGCCGCAAACGCGGACTCTTTCAAACTCTTTGCCCGGAGAGACCATTTCGAACATAGATCGCTCCCGAATATTGGAATCACGGATCGCACACAACTTTATTGTGTTGTTTCTGCAGATGGAGGCGATGTGGTGGTGAACGCTATACGAGCGGTGTTTGGTCGGGTAGTTCTGGTACTTATGGATCTCATATTCACCTGAAATTAATATTTAAAAAATACATTAATTAAAAAAAATTAAAAAAACTTAAAAATGCAAAAAAGTATTTAAGTCTTCAAACCTTTTCTCATGAGATCAATGAGTGCGATGTCGGCCACGGGCTCGAGATGTCTGACCGAAGGAATTATCACATCATTCAGAGGGTCAATAATGAGTACACGACCTGACCTGTGACCCGAAATGACTAAAGTGCCTAAAAAATAAATGATTACATGAATTAATTGATTTGCAAAACAAAAAGTTAAACACATTCTTAAGAAACAAAAAAAACTAATAATGAAATAAAAAGATAATTATATATAAAACACATTAATAATTAAAATATAATACCCGTGACTTTGAGGGCAGTGATGTGTTCGGTGTCAGGAAATGCATTGCCGGTGAAGTCAATGCTCTTCTGTGTCCAGTCTTTGACTCTTTGGGATCGAAACCATCGGATGTAAACTCTCTTACATTCGTCTTCTGTGAGATTATCGACAGTGATGTGAGAATTGGTGACCAATTCATCGAAAACAGTGGTTTCAACTTCTGTACGACAGCGACGTCTCCAGAAGTGCTGTTCTGTGCGTTCGATGTACTGCTTAGCGGTCAACCACTTCTTGCAAACGCGCGAAGAAGTGCTGAATGTCTTGCCGTCCGTGAAATGCAGTATACGTTCGATGAGTTCTGCGGGAAATGAATCCATTTCTGCCATTAATAGTGATTCAGTTTTAATGCATATAATGTTTGGTTTGAAATGATTTGAAATCTAATGACAGATGAGTTGTTTTGTAAACACTTTCGCTTTTAAATCGCTGTTCAGTATAACGCATGACTCAAATAATACACTTTTATATTGTTTGTAATTATTATCTGTTGATAATAAGCCTCTGTTTTAATGTATAATTTTCTACAATTTTTAGCCCAATAGTGAACTCATTAGATATTTAGTCCAATGAAAAGCGTTCACAACAATCACAACTCAAGGTCTCAAATGATATTATATTTCATGACTTACAGTAAAGTACATATACATTGAAGTATTACTAATAATCGTAATATAAATTAAAAGTTCATATTATATGAGATTTTATTTAATTATTTTTATCCTATATTTAGTGAAAAATACTTTTTTTCAAATAATTATTAGTGAGTCATAAGAGTCATAACTTTTATAACTAATAACGAGAACAACTGTAATAACAATTTTATTCAACATTATATTGACGTACTTTATGTGAGAAACAAAATATGTATTTTATACTGAAAATTGAGTCAATATTTTTTGTGCCACATATTAACGTACAGTCCATATAAAAATCTTGTGACAAATCATAAACAGTCATAACATAAATAATGTCAACAAATATTAAATCCTGTATTGAAAAGTACATTCACACGAAACTAATTGAAGAAATTTAAATAAACAAAAAACAGATTTTGATCAACAGATAAAAACAGTTATAATACAAAACATTAATAATAATAATAACCTATACGTAAAGGCAGTGGCCTTTTGTTTGCTTTGACATAAATTAATGGCTTTTTTATAATAGCACTCAATATATGAATGAAAAAAACAAATAACAAAACAAAAAGCACTTTAAAAAAGAGGTTAAAGTTTTTGGTTTAAAATGTTATTTAAATTAATTAATAATTGAATTAAACTTTCAGTTAAGAGAAGAAAAGCATAAAATCGACTGTTTTTCGCGTGAATTCAATAATTATATGATATTATTGTCGATGAGGTTATGGATTACGAAGACTTTGACGAAGAAATGAATGACAGAAATGTATTAAATGATAACAATTTACGGACAAATCCATTGATCACTTCATCTGTTATTACAACTAATTTGACGAATAAATTGCAAAATAATAACAGTAATAATAGTAATAATATTAAGAGTAATGTTAATAATGTTTCGTCGGTTCAGAAGAATCGGATCATATCTCGGGTCCCGATATCTAATGACGGTATCAATTGATTTATTTTTATTGTTTTATTAATTGTTTGTCTATTTTTAGGTCTCATTTGTGTCCAATTTTTGATTTTATTGTGTTTTGAATCATATTATTGTTCAAATCCTTAAACAGTTCTTCAAATCTTCAGATTTAGAGCTCTTTTAACTTTTTTCTATTAAAACAATTACAGAAAATCTAATTTATGTCTGAATTAACTTTTTTGTGGTTCAGAACTGGGTTTTAAACCTATTTAAGAGTTTTTAAGTCTTAAAACATTAAAATGTGTTTAAATTTAATGTATTTAATGATTTGTATGAAAAATATATTAATATTTAATTTTCATTTAAAGGAATGGGTGTCTGTATCCGATGCGGTAATGTTGGAGTAAAGGACACCTTCTATGGCAAAGGCAAACAGTACTGTTCCGCAAATTGCGTGCGAGGACTGCCTCCACAGCCGCCGCAAACGCCTCTCTTTAAGATCGTTACACTTCCGGCCACAAAACCAAAAATAATACCAAAACCCGTAAACATAAGCCCATCACAAATGATGACTTCGACGCCAATACACGTGACCACTGGTGGCCAACAGATTAAGCGAAAGCCGGCGCCCATTAAGATGCAGACCAGTGTCTCTTCGGGCAAAAAGATGCCTAAAAATACAGTTAAGATGTCTTCAGTTTATTCGTTTGATTGGATATCGATATTAAATGACAGTTCAGTAAAAGGCGCGCCCATCAGTTCCTTTCCTCACACGCCTATGTCTGACACGTGGGACTCGTTGGTCACCATTGGGCTTAAGCTTGAGGTCAAAAATAGGGATTTTCCCGCTTCTAAACCGAATCAAGAGTTTCATTGGATCGCAAGTGTTGTTAAGATCGCGGGTTTGTGTTTAGATATTAATTGATTTCTATTAAAACCAAATCTCTTTTTACAGTATATTCTCAATAGTTCTCAATATTTTTATAATAAAAAGTTTTTTCTTTCAATCGAAAGACTTTTTCTCTTTTATTTTAAATCTATTTAAACTTCTTGTGAAACAGTTGTCAGACTTTTTTATCTTTTTAATTGTTCTTAACATCGAAATTGATTTATATTTTATTTTTGATTAACTGTTGAACTGTTTAATAAAAGAGAAATTTGGTTAATAAACAAAATGATAATAAACTGAATGTAATTAATATTTAAATAATAGGATATATGGTTCAGTTGAGATACGAAGGCTTTGGCACCGATTCGAGTAAAGACTTTTGGATTAATATATTCACAACACAAGTACATCCGGTCGGTTGGTGTGCATCACAGGGAAAGTCATTAATACCTCCGAAGACAATAGAAGAAAAGTGCGCCGATTGGAAGGGATTTCTAGTTAAGAGACTGACCGGTTCTCGAACTTTGCCCGAAAACTTTGCCGATCAGGTGAAGGAAAGCATTAAATCTCGATTTAAAATAGGAATGAAGTTAGAAGTAGTGGACAAGAATCGCATTTCTGCCGTTCGCGTGGCTTCGATTGATGAGATCGTTGGCGGAAGACTTCATGTCACTTATGAGGGATCGGAAGATATTGACGAAGGCTTTTGGTGTCATCAGAAGTCAAATCTCATTCATCCGGTCGGTTGGGCTCAAGTTGTTGGACATGAATTGCGAGCAACTCCTGAATATGCGAAGTCTTCACTGCAGAAGACGTTAAGCAAACAGTTTAATGAAAACGACGCGACTTGGAATCTGTTTCCGTTACCGCCAATTATTAGCACAGATTTGAGATTCAAAGAAGGTATTAATCAATGGTTTTATTGATTGAATCAAAACTTTAATGCATTTATACTTATTTGTTATGCATTTGTTAGGTATGAAACTCGAAGCCATAGATCCACTTAATTTGTCGACAATATGTGTGGCGACGGTTACAAAAGTGTTACGAAATAACTATTTAATGATCGGAATCGACGGAATGATGTCTCCGAACGGCTCCGATTGGTTTTGTTATCACGCGAGCTCTCCGTCTATTTTTCCGGTCGGCTTCTGTTCGCTCAATAATATTCAAATCACTCCACCCAGAGGTCAATGTTTTGCTATTTTATTAAACTTAAGCTTTTCTTCAAAATAGGATTTTTAAATTATTTTTTAAACTTCAAAGAAATATATTATTTATCTTTAGTTCCAATTGAATTGGAGTCTAGTTTTGTGTTAAGAATTACTAATTTTGTCCATAGGCTCGAAAACTCCGAGCCTGAGCCTTAAGTCAAACCCAGAGCTTAAGCCTCTTATAAGCTCCTCGAGTCCTGAGCCTGACCTAATAGACAATATTTTGAATGATTGACTTGTTTTCATTGATTCATTTTAAAGCTTAGATATGATATAAATTCAAATAAAACAAAATATTAAAATATTGTGAATTGTATTAAAATTTTTAGTGCCTGTTCTTCAGGCCCAATAGGATGAACCTCTGAGTCAGCCAAAGCCTACTGAGCTTAGGCTCAAAACCCACCTGAAATAGACAAATCATAGCCTAAGCCTAAGCCTAAGCCTAAGCCTAAGCCTAAGCCTAAGCCTCCAAAAAGCAGAGCCTATGGACAACATTAAGAATTACATACATTTAGTTCAGGAAATATATTGAGATTATTTAGAAAACTATTAAAATATATAGTTTTTTTATCTATTAAGAGGTGTGTAATGAACAATAATTGAATTTAATTGAATTAAAGGCTATAAGAGTGAGTTCACTTGGTTTCAATACCTCAAAGAGACCAAATCGACTGCAGCACCGGTTCCGCTGTTCAAGAAAGACATACCAAAGCATGGCTTCAAAGAAGGGATGTATGTGGAAGCTGTAGATCTGATGGAACCGCGACTCATATGTGTGGCCACTATTACTAAAGTCGTGGGACGACTACTTCGAGTACACTTTGCCGGTTGGGACCAAAGCTATGACCAGTGGTGTGATTGTGAATCGCCTGATCTTTTCCCAGTCGGTTGGTGTCAACTCGTTAACTATCCATTAGAGCCTCCCAAAGAAGAGGACTCCTCTGGTCTCCAGAATGTGACCCCTAATGATACTAATAAAAGGAGAAGAAATTTATATAGAGGTCGAACTCAGAGACGTAAGTCTTAACTTACATCACATCAGTTTATATGTCTTTGAATGGATTTTATATAATTCACAGTTAATTAACGGTTTTTAATAAGTTCTTTAATTCAAGTATTGCTTCCAATCATACAGTTTTGAAATTACTTATAGTTAACAATATTTTGTGAATTCATTATATTTATTATTTGTATTTGAAGTTATTGTTTGTTTCAATTCGAGCATAACTTTATTCAAATATTATTAGAAATACATGTAATTCACTGCTATAAAAACCTTCAATGTGTGTAAATTATATTTTAAATACAGTTTAAATAATTAAAATTTAATTACATTTGTGCTCAAAGGTTGAGGTGAACATTGCCCTAAAAACGTGAGCCCGAGCCCGCCTCAAATTTAATACAATTAAAAAGAATTTAATAACTATTGTATTATAAGTTTTTTACAAAATTTTGTAAAAGTTAAAACACTACAGTTTTATATGCATTTACTGTATTCCAAATGCGATAAACTTAACATTTATGAAAAATTATTGCTTTAAAGTTATACTTAAAAAAGCCTTTAATAGATAATGATGGGCAGGTTCGGGTTCTAAATGTTCCAATAGGAACCACTTTCACAAACTTGAACCCGTACCTCGAGGTTCTGAACCCTACAAACCTCAGAACATCTTAATATAACCAATTTATTATATATTTGAAACGTAGTTAATGTACGAAAATTGCTGTATCGCACAAATGTCTAAAATAGAAATATTGATTTAAATTGATGTTTAAACTGAACCTCAACTAAACCTCAACCAAACCTCAACCACTTTTAATATTTAGAATCTGAACCTGAGGTTCGGGTTCCAGAGGTTCATTATGCCCATCAGTATTAATAGAGATGTTTTCAGTTTCGGGCCCATCAAACAGCCAGAGCCCGTCCGACCTTTTCAGCCATAAGACCCGCTACGCCCCCCCTGAGCCCGACTTTTTTAGCCTGAGCCCAGCCAGAAGTAGCACAATGTTAACCTCTACTCAAAGTTATCAATACTTGAAATTAAATACAAAATAACTTATATTTATCTTAAAACGTGTTAAACAAAAATTTAAAATCAATTAAAATCCAATTTAAATTCAATTCAACAGAAATGATGTGAATTAGATTTGTGTCAAACCATACAATTAATTGATAAGAAACTCATTGATATCTCAATAATAAAATCAAATATTAAACAATATTTTCTCTTTTTTTTATTAATTAATTTTAGGCAAAAAGCGTTTGTGTCCGAGTGTTTCGGGAAAAGAGATTCACGAAGAGAACACTTCTTTGACCTCGGAATGGATCTCATGTCAAGACGAAACAGTCTCTTCTTCTTCATCACTGTCCGCCTCATCGAACAGTGCGGTTACAATCAAACCGTCACCAATAGTAAAGACTTCTTCAGATTCCACAGAATTAGGACCTGATCCTCGACTGTGGACATATGAAGAAGTGGCGCACTTTTTAAAACAAAACGATTGTTCGACTTATTGCGAAACATTCATTATTAAAGTGATTAAAAGTTTAATTATTATTAATAATTCATTTCTAACTTTTGTTTTACTTCTTTTGATCAGAAAATAGACGGAAACAAGTTTTTAACTCTAAATCGCGAAGACTTAATGGATTTGACGCATATGAAAGTCGGGCCTTCGCTCAAAATTCATGCCTTAATCCAATCGCTACTCAACAAAAAGTTCTAATAGTTTTCAAATTAGATATTAATTAACTATAAAAACGTTCAGCCATTTATTGAATATCTTTTACTCATTATATACATAAAAATTATGTGCAAAATAAATAATGTTTATTCTCATATGAAATATAGTTCTTAAATAGTTATATCATTGAGAGAGCAGTTATTAAATGCATTCATTTTTTCATTTAGTTCTTCATTTATTTTAATTTTTACTATTTTTAGCGTTTTTTCATTTATTGCGCCATTAAATAGAAATTTAAGTTCATTTATATTTTCGATTCTGAGTTAATGTTAAGCAATATCTCTATTGTATTATATTCTCATTTTATGTATACGACTCAGTTTTTACTAAAATTTATTTGAAATAAAATTACGGAAAAAAATCTTTAAATCAGAAACTAATTCATAGGTTTTCCATAAACAGAAAATTTTGAAAAATGGATTAAAAGTATTATAAATTTAATTAATTACGAATATCTATTTAAACAGGTATTAAAATATAACAGAATTTATTTAGGGATAAGCGTAGCTCTCATTAAGGTTTGTTAGGACACACTTTAGTCGACTTTTAATTGGATACACTTTTAATATTAATTAATAGAACTCTTTATTTAAAAAATGGTTCTATAGCCTGATGTGCACTACATAGCGAACTGATCATTGAGTATTGGAGTTAGGAATAGGGTTAGTAACACATGAAAACTATTATAGTTAACACTGAACTTACATAAAAACTTATAATAACTTATGAATAGTCTTATAACTTAAGAATTCTTAATAAACCCCTTGATATGAGTGTAGTCACTGACAGTATATTATTTCAATAAATTGTGTATTTGTGTAATTTCGCAATAATATAGAAAAAAATTATATAATACTATTCAGAACTTACTTTAGAAAAATTTTCAATGCACTGAAAAGGCATTAACAAAAATATGATTTTTTGCCAGAATTAGACCCAAAAAACCAAAAATTTTCTCTAAGGAACAAATCTCGACCCATACCCAAACCAAACTATACCAAACCCAATAGAACCAGTGCAACATTAATCAGACATTAGTAGATTTCACACCTCAATAGAGAAAATACTGTTTTGTGCATTCAATTAAAGTTTAGTTAAAGTTCATATTCCTTACAGTGAATTATGGCTTATACTAGACTCAGGTCTTGAACAGTACTTTCATATCTATAAACTGTCTTTAAAGATATTAAAGTCAGGTTAAAGTTATAAAAGGTTTTAATAGCAGTTCAGATTTTAGGCTCACTCTTAAGGCTAATTAAATTGGTTAAAGAGTTGTTTTTATTTAAAGAATAATTGTAAGCTAAGTTTGAAGCGATGGACAGGTAATTGACGATAACTTTTGTTAATACAATTTTATTTTATATGCGATTAATGCGATTGTTGTATAACTAGAAAAAGTGCTAAAAAGAAAGTCACTTTAGTTTCTAAGAAAGAAGAGTTGAGATATTGTTACGAATGGACGATAAATAATGAGAACAATTATCAGCATATCATTCAAACTCCTGTATTCATTACAATAAATAACAGCAAATGGTATTTAAGTATAGGTTTCTGTGGAATTCAATCAAATCAAATGGACTTAAGTTTACATTTAATCAATAGTAATGAACCAGAAGTTAATATTTATGTTAAATTCAATTTAATTAATCAAAACGGAAGTCATTTCGTAAAAAGTATTGCATCGAAAACAGCGACTTTGAAAGCTACTGAATATATAGATTTTAACATTAAGTTTGATCCAAAAGTCTGGACCAATATCTTCACCATTTATTGCCATATAATACATATCACTTCATATCCAACTATTTGCGAAAAAGTTGGAAATCACTTGACTTATGACTTGAAAACTATGATCAATAATAAAGACTTTTCTGATCTGAAGATTACTGTTAATGGACAGGAATTTATGGCTCATAAGTCAGTATTGGCCGCAAGATCTCAAGTCTTCGCCGCTATGTTTGCGTCGGATATGAAAGAGAAACGCGAGAACAGACTCGAAATCAATGACATAGAAGTGGATGTGTTTGAAGAGTTGCTGTCATTCATATATACAGGAAATTGTGGTAAAATTGAATCAATGGCTAAAGAGTTGCTGACTTGTGCTGAAAAATATGATATCTTAGGTCTAAAGAATGCCTGCGAAGAAGTTTTGAGCCAATGCTTTACAAACGAGTCAGCTGTAAGTCTACTATTATTTGCGGACAAACATAACGCCAATTATCTAAAGACAAGACTTATTAACTTTATGGCTAATAATTATTCTGATATCAAATCAAAATCTGATGACGTTATGACTCAATTGTTTAAAACAGAGACAGAATTAATGAAATCAATAATCGATGAGATAATTAACATAAGAAATATTGAATTAATGTTAATATAAATTTCATAACTTAAGACTTAAACTATTGTTAATTTAAATTAAAATATAACCAATTGTTACAGAAATAGTGCAGTTATTTCTTTTATTACAATATCATAAAAAAAAGTTAATTAAATGTATTATTTTTCAAAAATAGAGCTTTGCCTAGAATTGAATCGCTTAAGACTTATGCAGGCTCTGAACCAGAAATGGGGAAGGTATGAAGTCCAGGGGGGGG
>JAQGAM010001114.1:0-10234 GCA_034697665.1 Nanhermannia comitalis
GTACTTTACAGGTAGAGCAGAATTATCGTGAATCAGAGACAAAAACAGTGTATATTAAAGCCTTCACACAAGTATCACAAGTGGTCCCGTAAAGATATAATAAGTGGAAGAACATCGTAATAGGGCGCCTTTCTCAATGTCTGTGAATGTAATTTACGACCAGATACGCTGATATTCGTTGATTTAGTTTTTACTGCTGAAGGGCTTTTTAAAAGGAAACTTAAAGGCATAACAAAAAAGTTAAAAAGACGAACCTCAAGATGCTAGGCGTGAAGTGGGGGCACTCAAATTGAGAGGACGTGAAGAATATAGGGGCAAGTGAGGGGTCGTGACAGATTATGGGCGCCGTTTGGTCGGGTGTTCATATACATTGGTGCCTGAAAAGCAAGAGTCGAATGACATGAGGTATATACTTGATGAGTTTAGGGTACGTTAAGGGAGGATTTTTAAAACAAATAGTGAGTACAGAAGAGTAGCTTCTACTATGGCGATAATTTAGAATGTCTGCAGTTTGAGTATCTAATTTAAACTAAAGGTAAGCATAGCTGCTTGTTGTTGATATGTGGCTCCAAGAAACCTGCCGTGCTTTGGGGGGCTTTTCACAAACTCATTCACAAAGCACGAACTCACCTCTCGCTGCATATACTGTATATATATTGATATAATTTATATACATATTCTATATGCAGTACAAATACTAGTATATGTTACTCATATACAGGTATATAACTCTGTGAGTGAAAGATAGAGAGGAAAAAATTCAAGAGTAAACTATAGCTATGCCTTTACTAATTACTTACCATAAGTTTGGCATTCTATATAATTTATAGACCTGATACATCTTCAGAGCAGGTAATCCCTCATTTTCGACTGGAATAGCAAACATTGCTAACTCAGTAAACGTAACAATTTTAATGATTAAAAAGAGGCCAAAATACACCCTTGACAGTGAACAATCAGTGTTGCCTTACTATTACGTCTTTGATATATTATCATTATTGCATTGTGAGGGATGTCCTGCAAAATACTATGTTTGATAAACGCATGACTGCATGACCAACTGAATTAGTACATCATAATAGCCATTTAGAGTGCTTTCAAAATGTTTCAAACTTTAATAATATCATTAGAGATAAGTAAATATTTGCAAATTTTGGTACAACATATTTCATAACCATTTAGAATAGAGTAGAATAGAACCCATATTAACAATACCTGTAAAAATAGTTTTTTTCGTGTTCAGACATTAATGCAAAATCTTCCACCCCTATAGTCTTTCAATTGATGAATATAGAGATGACATCGTCGCCAGCGTAACAGCAGGTTTCCTGGTTTGCTGCAGTGATACGGCCAACTCAAAAATAAGATTCATCACTCGATTCGAGCGCATGAGCCTAAATACCAGTACCACACAAGAAAATCCGCATAATCACCGTACGCATGTCGAGACAAAAGTCCGCAATGCCATCAAAGCATCAAATTCTGGTCTCAACATTCTAAATATGGAAAACGCATTCTTTGCTAATTTTTTGGCTCTTCTCTATTTTTCTGATCTTAACTTATTCTATCACCCTATGAATCGCTAACACAACACATTGCTGTGTCTCTACTTATGTATAATCGTATAAACGTCTGTATTATATTATACAGTACGGCTAGAAAGTCAGTTGCAGTATATCCTGTTTATACTCCTAATTATATATTTCGAGAATTATAGGTATGAAATGAACAAATCGACACTTCATTTAATGGCAAATTAGGAATACTTTAGATGGAAATGTTATTTTGATTGTCATTATTGTTATCTAACTTTAAATCTAAATAATAATTGAGTTAATTTGAAAAAAAACTTCAAAAAGCACAAAGTGTGGAATATTCTGATAATTATGTAGAGAAGACAACAAATTAGTCGCAACTATTATAATACAAATAATTAGATACAACCAGTAATACAAATAATTTTTACTAATTAGATAACTACCAAAATTTAAATTACTCATTAAGACTCTTATAATTTAAATATAATTCAAGTTAGAAAATAATCAAAGCTTATAAACCACTTGGTATTGAAGATCTGAAAATAAACATAAGAGAAAAGTATTCGCAATAAGATTGACTCAAAGCTGAATTTTGAAAAATTTTCGAAAATGTTTCAAATTTTTAATAAATTAAAGTGTCTGTAAATAGTTTACTTTACAAAGACTTAGTAATTGACAACTAATCTGATGGCTAGACATTACTACTATATAAGTAGTTCCAGAAGTTAATTTTGGTTTAAGACTTATAGTTTGATAGCATTCTATTGATACAGTATAATAGTTAACACTCTTACCAGACTCTTACTGATCACATAACCCCCAACTATGCAATAATGTGCGAGCGTTTATGCATTATCTTTACAACAAAGGAAGTATGCTTTAAAATTTCACCAAAAACTTAATTATATTCTCGTCAAAAATTATTTCGTAAAATGAATCAATGATTGTAAAAGTCATAATTATGATAGAGACATAAGTGTGATGTAAACTTATATCAATTATTATGATAATAATAATAATAATAATAATAAGGGATTTATATTACAATAAAATGCATTCAACTAAATACCATTATATTTAGCTTAATATTTGGCTTTACATTATATTTAAATATGTATTACTGGAAATAACATTGTTTTCATTAAACAAGTGAACCAATTAAAAGAAGTTTTAAATGGCAATTGAGTTAGTTTTGCCCATTTCTACAGTAAATATATGAATTGATAGCTGGCTTGTTATCGTCCACTCTTGAAATATCCATTTGGGAGACATTTAGAATTGAAAGAATTAAAATATGCTTATTTGGAATCGTAGAGGATATATGAACTGACAAGAAGGAGGATCGCAATAACATTACACACAAATATCATACCACAGTAAATACATGTTTTTGTTGTACATTTATTGTAGTATTCATGTGTAGTATGAATAGTATGAAACCCCAGCACACCATTGAATTGCAAATGAGAGTCACTTTTCAACTATTCGTAACCAATATTTTGATGATATACTGTATATGTCTATGAAACTACATTGGTAGGAACAAAAATCGGAGTCCCTCTCGTGTCCAACCCCTCGACCATTCTTTGTATATTTTTCAATTCTGGAATCGGAGATCCGGAATTTGAGATTCTATTAGTCTGTTCTTCCGATGAGTTTTTTTCAGAGCTCAAATTGCTTTCATTGGAACAATTATTGCTCAGTGGAGAATGATTTGGAGATAGCGGTGCGCTCTTCTTCTCTGGTGTTAATTTGTCAATCGGTGACGCAGAATGCCTTTGTTGTTGCATTGATTGCAGTGACTGTTGAGCATTAATTAAAAAAGGTCTCACACTATAGGGGAAAAACCGATGTCCGAGTCCAGTGGCAGCTATTGAAGCGGCACCGCTCGCAGCTTTAAAACGTTGACCCGCATGATTGAGTGCTGCCTGCAATTGCAGCACATCTCGACTGTCCGGCAGTTCCGACAAGACTCTGGCAGCAGTTGCAGCAGATGATGACTCACACACAGATGCGCGCACACTATTTGACTCACTGGTTGTGTTCTGTCCTGTCAAAGGCACACTATGGTCCTGATTAACAATTCTTGAATTAGTGAGGTCTCCAATGTAGGCACTGAGAACTGCTCGGGGGTCAAAACCTTTAAGATCGAACTCGCTGACGGGTATTGAGGAACCTGGAACTGGAACGCGCATCGAAGAGAAGTCCAACGGATGAAAACCAATCGGCGATGCCGCAAAGAACGGAAATGATACGGTTGAGGGTGGAAATGGTGATGAACCACAACCAAATGTAGTACTTGCACACTGAGAACCTGATCCTTGATGATGATGTGAGAGAAATGGAGACCAAGCCGGCAGTGCACTCAATCCAGCTGATAGTCGTGCCATTGCCGCGGCCTCTTCTGCGGATGCACCGCTTCCATGGATTGGTGCGCTCGGATTGGAATACAGACGAGGAATAACCGGTGGCAACCCATACAATAAATTACTATTAAACGCTCCGTTATAACTCATTTCTGATGAGTGAAAATCATTGCAACGTTCACTCGCATTATTATTAGGACCACTTTTGCTCGAATCACTCTCTTTGCTGTCGTTCGCAATTCCATCTGAAAAGGAGATCAAAATTCAAAATTAACTTTTAAATGAAAGAAAATGTACGCAATTTGTTTTTCTTTCTAAACATTGAGCTCTTTGTAATGCTTTTACGGTTTATGATATGCAGGAATGTTATGTAGATTTAGGGGCGAACGGCGCTCACTCAAAACATGCCTCACATAACTTTATTCCGTAGTATATGTTTCAGAGCTGACAATTAGTGGTAAGCCATTTGATATTACATGAGTGAAATGTTATAAAGCAAACACATTCTCTTATTCTTTGCATTATACGACCCGTTATGATGTCGTTAAAAAAGCTGCCGAATTGATTCGTGAGCTATTTTACGATACTGTACACTTACCAGTTGTTTGCATTAAAATAATGGCGCATTAGTTATAGTATAACTTTAAAGTTTGCTTCTCATCATTAAAAGCATTTTGATATACAGCTGAAACAGTCGACTAATTAGACTTTTATGATGTAATCACACATTTAGTTGGTATAAGCAATTTTCAAAATTCACTCCAAGGTTAAAGATTGGAGTCAAACAGCCATAAGAATGGTTTGAAGAGAGTTTGAACTCAACAGATATATCAAAATTTGATAAAAGGTATAATTAATTTTTTGCAGCAAAATTAATGAACATTCAAAAATGACACGAACAATACAGTGAAGAATAGTGAAATATCATGTATACTACCATACTATGTATACCATTCCCCTAAAGCGCGTTTTATAGATAATAAAAGAATGTGTGAATGTGTGACATTAATTTAGCGACAAAAACAAGACATATTCCACGATCGTCATGATAGTGATGATAGTCATGCTCCTCTATACTTAATAAGGCTTCAGTCGTGCAATTCTTCAAATTAGTACAATAACTATTATTATTATTTTTAAGACAACTTGAAATTACTTTGTAATAAAAAGAAAGTGCAAAGCTTTCTCCCCTTCTCTATATTAATAGTTAAGCCTAAACAAGTTTATTCAATAAAGCAAGCTCCTAGTTATATAACCTCACTTCTCACTCTGGCTGACTCCTGAACATTAGAAGTTATCTATAGCTTTCGTCTTACTTCAAATTGGATACTAAGAAGTTTAGTAAGGGTTAAGTTATAATTAACTCAAATAATTTTTTATATTTCTAATCAAATAAACTGTTACCACAACATTCATTCAATGAAAATATTATTGTTATTTTAAATGATTTAATCGTAATCAAAAGCATTGATTATCTTACTGTCTAAACATAAGGAATCAATATTTCATAATAAAAACGAGACAGTAAACCCTCATTATAATTAACCTTACGCTATAGTGAACAATCATACATATTATTTAGTTCGTATACCAGTAATGTTACAGTAGAACTAATGTTAGTCAACGAACGCTTATAACGAACCCTCGTTAACATAAACGGATTTCTCTTCGTGGCTGTTCATTATAAAGAGAGTGAATATTCAAGATATTTATAAGAACGAGGACTCTTTTAAACTAATGTTTTTGTATGAATTTCTAGTTTAAAATTTAAGTGATATCTCTTTTTAAGCAATAAAATAATTGAAATTCATAATTCATTTTTGACTTTAACAATTTATTTTTACTATACTTATAAACTATTCCGAAAATTGTTCAATATTTCAATTATTTACACATATTTATAATCAATTGTTTTCAAATTGTTAATCAAGTTTAACATTTGATCATTAAAAGTATTTTTACTCGAATTTAGATTAAATCTGGACTAAATATAGTATACAGTAGTAAATTGTAAAATAATACTATTAATAGTGTGTGACTAGTATTAGCTCAATACTAATCAGTATGACTTCTGTATTTTATTTTACTGTGAGATAAGTGCGGTTGTTCTCTGAATATGATTATTTTAGGAAATGAAATTCAAATTATGGTTTTCCTGTGAGGGCTTTACACAAATACTAATAATTTTTACCTCAAATTTGCAAAATGCGTCGGAGTGACATATCATTCCTTTCAATTGATTTATTAACGTAACTAACTTTTTATGCTTTGCCTATACTTTTATTAATTAAATTGATTGCAAACTTTTATGCATTAGTTATGACGGCGTATATGAAAATTGATTTTATTTTAAATATTTGAGTATCAAACTCATTACTACTCATTAGAGTAAATGCGGATTAGAGTTACATTATTTCAATGTAAACATTTATAGTTATAAAAGTTTTGAAAATTTTTTAAGTTATATAATTTTATCAAATTTCAATAGACATGCAGTTTATATGATTTTAGTTTTTGAAATTTTAAATGATTTCTAAAATTACTGGAGTTTTATCTCAAATTAAATTTAATTGACTATAGTTTATTAAGTTATAAAAATATCTTTTCCAAAGGTTGATCAGAAGTTCGAATGAAAATGTTATCAAACTTAATAAAAAAAGTTTAATGATTTCTAGTCTAGAGTTCAAGAAAGATAATTTACAGGCTACAAAACTTATATAATAAATCAAATAGAGTTTGTGGTAATTAACAAATTCTCAAGTTTTATTCCCAACATTATGTGATACCTAATAATTATGTAAATTTGATCTTTAATCGAAATTTAATGAATGTTTAAATATAGATCTAGTATTTGTAATTTGAATTTTATCTAAAATAAAGTGTTTAAATGGTAAAAATGAAGTGAAAATTGGACACAATCCTAAACTTAAATATGATTCTTGAAATATAATCAATCTTTGTTAGCCCTCAACTTTATTCATCAAAATTTATCGTCCATTTAATACAATTATTTTAATTACTTTCTTCACACTTCAGTAGTCAAGTGTAGGATTAATTACTTCAAACTCACACATAAATAGATTAAATCTGCTATCCTTTTAAAATAATTTTAAAAATACAATCAATAATATTTATCAACAAATCTTATTTTCATCATTCATTATAATCTGAATATTGAAAAGTTAGTTATCATAATATTGGTTTTGCTTTCTAATGATTTTCCGATTAAAGAATAATTAACTAATTTATATTCTATCGCATTTCAAAGTGGGTTTCATGAAACTTATATCTGAATAATTAATTTAATCAACACATTCATTAATTGTGATTTTCTAATCTGATGTCTAAGTTATATATATTTTTGAAATTGTGTCAAAAAATTTAACAAAATGTGCGCAAACCTTCAATCGCCTTAAATTGTAATTCAATGTGAAAACATGTCAGAGTATAAGCAGTAAAGAGGGGATATTGAATTTGAATTTGAAAAATGCTTTACATTGCCTCTGGCTTTGAGACTGAGTGCATTTCAACAAAGATTTGGTGCAGATTTTCTGTAGACTTAATGAGCTGACTCTCAATGTAACTTATTTAGCATTTACAACTCATCACAAGTGCGACAATATGAAAGTTTAAAAAAATGGTTGGCTTCAAATTAGAAATAGATTGGAGAGAACTTCATTAAATTTCTCGTTTCTATTCATACATGAATGTCCACTAGCATTGGAAACAATTAATATTGTGTGGCAGGTCCTAAACAGAGCTTTGGCGCCATAAAACAACTCACGACTCAATTAATATGCATAGTGGTAGTAAACTTGCTTTGCGTTTAGAAACAGTATATACAGTGCATGTAAAAGTATAAATACAGCACAGAGTACAGACATTCTATTAATATAGAATAGCATAACAGAAATATATACTTAATAGTAGCTTTAATGAAGTCAAAAAGATCGACATGTGAATTTTGTCAATCCGCGCCCATATAATGAACGATCCTTGTAATAAATTATATATGAAAAAAGTTTGTTCTGTCGTACGTCATGGCCACTAATTATACAGCAGGAGTAAAGTTTGAGCAATAAGTTACATAAATGTGTACACAACATCCCAAGTAATGCCAGACCACCGAAAGCGTGAAAATAGCATTGATGCGAACCAAAAATTCTCTTTTAAAAGAGGCCAAACTCTATTTGCATTTAGAATGCGGTAGGCATTAGACAAACCAAAACACACATGCATTCTGTGAATGGGTACGTGTTAAGGATGGATTACATAGAGAACCTTTTGCTGTTTATGCAATCATGCAAAGCAAAGCATGTAAGGAAAGCTATTCTTGCTATTGTATTATTGTATTATATGTATTATATGTATTATATGTATTGCTCATTATAATGGCTCACTATGAGAGATACAGCATGAGAAACAGGAAAAGAGCACACAATGTGGCTTTTAAATCATTTTGTCCTCTGCATCAGTACTGCATTTGCTTAATTGCAAGCTTTAATTTGATTATCACTGGGCTCACACAGTCATCGAGTCATCGTTTGCTTACCTTCACCCTTGTCTGCAGATGTTCGGTCTGTCGGCGTTTTTCGAAGAACAGGAGATTCATCATCAATATCGACCCTCTCTTCATCATCATCTGAGTAATCCAAAGCTGACGCCTTGTCGTTGTCTTTTATTTTGTCGACAATTCCTGATGTCATGTTCTTAGCTTCTGTATCACTTTCATAAGTCATAGTTCGCGTTTGATTCAAACCAATTACTATTTGCCTGATATTCGATAAAAACAATTAATAAAATAGCAAATAAAGTGCTCGCTTGACATAAATTCTATTTAATTTCGTACTTTTTCTCTCTTTTTCCGGCACCAGTTTCCCGAAATCCTTTAGCAAATGGGTTGTTATCTATTTTTAAACGTGTTATCTGATAGAACAAAAATTCTCTATAAGACAGATACTAAGTGCGAATCAAGTTATAAGGAATATAATGATTACTTTTTCATTTTGATATGCAGTGACTGCAATAAATTCCGTTTCTTTGAAGACATAAGTTCTGAATGTACTGTATGGCAGTTTTAAGAGGTCATTAGCTCTGACTAGATGAAACCGAGGTTGATATTTGTGCATCGAATTTAAAATAGTCTGCATATAAGTTAAATTAATTAAACACAGTTAACGTTAATTAATTCTGCTATCAATTAGAGTTATCTTAAGTTATCTTACACTCATTACACTTACAAAGCCGTGTTTATCTGCAATATTATTAGTAAGTTTGAGTTTGTGAAATGAGACTACTTTTTGCATCCATTGTTCGCCAGTGCTCGGGGAATCCGGATGTATATACATTCGCTTAGGCATCTCAGGATCAGCTTTACCCGCCATAACCCATCTCGAATTGTGAAACTTGTACCTGCAATCATCGGCAGCTACGATGTCCATCAACATTATATATTTGGCTTTTTTGTCCAAACCAGACACACGTATACGAAACGATGGGAACATTCTGTGTGGGTATCAAATAATTTAAATATTTATTAAAGCAATTAAAAAGAGTACGTGTTGTATAAGTCAACTTTTGAGCAGACATTGAAGCAGACGCTGTTTAACCCGTTGTCACTTTGCATAATTAATAAGTGATAATGCATTAGTTTATGTTATGTTTTACACCAGTTTAATGCATTGCTCTTAAATAGGAGTATTTAGTACAACAATTTTTCATTACATAATTAAATGCCTAGTTTTAAACATTATATAATTAAATATGAAAAAAGTGAAAAGTTGTTCATTTCTCAATGGGCATAATAAAAAATAGTTGCTGAAGTAATTACAAGCAATGCAAGTCATTCGTACCATTATTTGTTAGGGAGTGAATTACAGAAACGAGAGAGAGAACAACCAGATAAGAATGAAGTCATAATTAGCGCAATGTATTATGTGCTCATGGATGTGCTCATGGCTAAAATCTCATCATTATTATATAATAATATAGGACTTTATAAATATAACTGCAGTGGAGGTCCATCTTTTTAGCTCTATATTAAAAGTAATGCTTGCCTCGAAGGTAATTCAGTATACCCTGTGGGCCAAACCTGCGTCATATTTGAATAGGTGGGCCAACCTCTTGTTTTGTTAATAACCATAGCTTTATGCGCCACCCGATTATGCTTAATCCTCATTCTGAATAATTCCCTTCACTGCATTTTGACATATAATAAAGAATCTTTTCAATTGGCTGTCAATGTATTAGGGCTGGTTCGTAGTGCACCTTAAATTATGCCTATTCAGTGACAGTAGATATATTCATAAATGTAATATTCTTTTAGAGATC
>JAQGAM010001115.1:0-10232 GCA_034697665.1 Nanhermannia comitalis
CTCTTCCGATCTCCGAAAATGCGATCTAAAAAATAATTATTGTAAGTTATATTAAATTCTAGATTTTGTTCGTGGATTTTGACAAACTTTACTAATATTAGGTCTTTGGCGAAGATTGGTTTCTGGTATATCTTTGATCAATGTAATAAGTTCAAATTATAATTACCCTTAGATAAGCCCTTCATAAAGTTAAGTTTAGGTTAGGTTCTTAGTGCAATACATATCTGCTTTACAGGAAAGCGAACTTATAGTGATCTTACTTGAGTGGGCCTTTTTCGATACTACACCCTGATATCTTAAGAAATAATGACTGTGGCTTATATGAGGGGCTCTGCTTATATGTAAAAATCCGAAAGCAAAACGATGAAATGAAACGATGGTTCATAACTTACCATATAGCTTTTTAAATACTGTTATAGTGTAATATTTGGATATTTGATAGAGCACTACATAAGGACTGTTTAGTAAATATAGAGATTCATTGGTTTATTTATGGTTGGTATAGGTTTAGGTCAGGGTTATGAGTATCAGTTATGATTATGAGTACATGTATTAGTTATAAACTTTTTATATTAGTACTTATTATAAACTTAATTATGAATTTTAAATACTTAAAAGTATATTTTATAACAAAACGATTAAGAGATTGATCAGTCACTGGTAGTTCTTAAAGAGCAAAATGAATGTTTATGGATGACAAGACTCAAAGTCAGCCAAAACGTACATCAGTTCTTGCGAAGAATTATTTTTTAATCATATCTCGTAAAACTTAATTTGAAAATTTAATAGTTTTAAACTTAATGATGGATTTATTTATTCTACTCTTGAATAAAGATGTGCTGAAACTATATTTGTTTTTTTTGTAAAAATAATTTTTCTTTTACGTATTAGAGTAGTTTCAATGCATTTCTCTGCATACTCTGTACTGTAATTAACGATATTACTGCTCTTTAAAATCTTATGAATCATTTAAAACTAATAACCAGAGATTTTTCGCGATTTCAAACTCTCGAGTCTCTTGAGATTGAAAATCTTGAGGAGACTCTCGACATACTGTCTGACATACAAAATTAATTTTTATAAAACGTAAAATTACTATAATTACATATTTATAGATAGACCGACTCGACAAACAAAATTAGCTCTAATATAGCTTAATGTATATGTTAAATATATTTAACTTTAAAATTAATAAGTTTAAAAGCTTTCCGTCTAAAGATCAAAAGAATCACTTGATTTTATTTTTATATTTGCTTTTCTGGAAGGTTTCTTAAAATGTATGTTTAAATGCATTTGGAAAGACTAGTTTACTGCCACTGCCATTAACTGCCATTTTTAGTTTCAAATTAATTTTGAAACTCTTTATCCAAACTCTAATAAAACGGAAAATCGAAACCGTTTGTCAAATCTCAGAATTAATTAATTAGATTTAAAATCATAACAAATTTTATTTTATTTAAAATTCCGAAAAATCAAAATAAAGTCATTCAAATATATTTCAATTCTATAAAAAGAAAGTTATTTATGTTTATGTAAAAGTTAAGTTACATTAACAAAGTCTGGCAATAATACTGAATGTTGAGGTACTGTATAGTAATGATCTAATTGAAGCCTGTCTTCAATGAAGTAATAAATGCAATTCAGAAGAGAGTATACGTCTATGATTCCCAAGTATTACCATTTGATTGCTATGTCTTTAACCCGAATTCTATTCAAACACAATCAGAATGTGATGTATACTCTTGTACTCTGACTTTGTGTACCCATAAGATTATTCCAAAGATCTTAAGGCACTCTATGTTTTGGCAAAAAGTTATTTCAAATGAAGAAAAGCTAACAATCAAACTGGTGTTGAGAGAGGAAAGACTCGTTGACGTATAGCTTTCGCTTCTTCTGGCATTGACTATAAACAGATAAATGAATCAAATTAAGTAATATTAAGTTGTTTTGAGATAAGTTATCTTGTTTTGAATAATTTATGCAAATAATCAATTAGACTACTGGTTATCATAACAGTGTGTATAATGTAAACAAATTCTAACCGAAAGTTCATTTTCAGTTTAAACCGTTTAAAAGCCTATAACTCTTTATTATTTAACTTATATTTACAAATAATAATGAAATTTATGAACATTTAATGGAATTTCAATTTACAAGTTTGGTTCCAACTCAAAAACAATATCAAATGAAGTAAAAATCAATTATTTTTGCTAATAATGAGTGTCTCAGTAATTGCAGCTGAAAAAATTGAATTTTTTATAAAACAAACTCTTAACACCTTTTAAAATGATTTTAATCCTAATTATCCTAATCCTAATCCTAATATCGAATTTTTTACGTTTTTTGTCAATAGAAGCCTTAAAGGGCAATAAATTTATTGATATTGATGTAAATCATTATTTTTCACTTGGATTTAGATTGAGTTCAGAATTTGAATGAAAGAAAATAAATTTTAATTCGATTTAATGGACATAAAATTAATTTTTTAGCTTTAATTTAATATTAATTGTAAACATAACTTAACTAATAAAAAAGTTATACGCTTTGAAATAGGCTCTAATCGGGTGAAAGACGGTTTATATAAAAGTTATTCACATTTCTTAAGCTGAGGCCAGTATCTGGTGATAAACTAATGCATGAAAATTGATCAGTTCCAGGAAATATTGCCGTTCGCTTATCACTCTATTAAGAAAAACATTATGTTATAAATTTGTTTGAATTAATTTAAGGAAATTATTATTAAAACAATAATTGCTCACAAAATCATTAATTCTTGAAGATTGTATAGAAACATGATTACTGCTAATGGTATTAATAGTTTGGATCTGATATCTAGAGTCATCAGCCATGACTACATCGCCGTTAGCGAACCCAACGTACCCATCAATCGGTGGAATTACGTCAGGATTCTTAGAAGAATCCTGAAAGTCATTCGGATCATCTTTAGAGCTAAGAAATATTGCAGAGCTGTTCAAAGAGATCAAACAAAATGAAATGGAGATAAGAGTTGGACAAAAACTGTTTTTTATAAATGAAGTCTCATTTCCTTACTTGGCATTCAATGTGCGCTCTCTTGTATGCCTTTCTTTTACTTCATTTCTTTTTCTTATTTTGCAAATGATCACAACGATTATTATGATAACAATAAGCACTAATACCACTCCAATAAATATTGCCAATAGAGTACTGATATCGTCTGTTTGAGGATTTTCCGCCACTAATATTTATAAATTGAATTGAGATCTAATTTAAATTGAAAACTATTCTCTATTTTGCTGATTCTGTTTGAATGCTTTGATTTACGAATTATTCAAATCAAGAATTTGCAACTTTTAAAACCTATAAAGGGATACTTTAAATGAAAATTTAAGGCTAATTAAGAGAGTATGTCATTCATAATGCTCATGAGTTAAATCTGAAACAGAGCTAAATTTAAATTTAAAGCATTTGATTTTCAGCAAAATAAGATCTAATATTAATATTCTAAACGAGAGATGAGTTTTACCAAATTTTTTATTGAGCAAAGCAAGTGTAGGAACAGTTAAGTCAACGCTCGAACTCCTTCCCTTTGAATTTGATGAATAAATGACTGCCAGAAATTGAGTGCCTGATGAGAGATCGCTTAACGTGAACTCAGCCCTATTGCTTTGACTAATGTTCGCAATCATTTTTAAGCTGTGAGAATCATATAGTTCAAGATGAAAGTTCTGTTGAAGTCCTCCGTCATCACCAGATATACAGTCAATAAGTATTGACGAAGAGGTCTGATTAACTACAAGGCATCCACTGACTGGTGATGGAAGACCGGCGGCAACTATTGAAAAAATGCACGGATCTCTTTGTACTCCGACTGTATTTTTCGCACGACAGGCAACAACTCCAAAATCTCTTTTAGTTTTAGGTATAAAAGTCAATGTACTCTCCAATCCATAGCTTATAAAACTGCCCAATAGTTCATTATTGTTTACAGTCCATTGGAAGGCAACATCTGATGGCTCAGCTTCAACCTGGCAGTTGATCTTCACTTTCTCTCCTAAGGCTGCGCCGAATACTCTCTTTTGAGTCTTACAGATTGGAGTGTCTGTAATATTGAAAAAACACTACTAAATAAAAACTTATTTTTAAAAAATAATGTTTAGTTTGAAAAGTAAGTCAAATTTTTAATTAGAAGCCTAATGTATACTAATATGAAAAAATATTTTTTTACTGTTATTTATTTATTCAATTTGATATCTTTTGGTTATGGCTCTGCACAACAATTTATAACCATAATAATAAAGAACATGCTATAAAACTTAATTTCAATCAATAAAAAATAGTTTGCTCTCTCATCTAAATTAAAGCATTAAAAGAAGCATTGAGTTTACCCTAAAGTAGTGCTTCAATTATGGCTAAGCTATTCAGAGCTGTATTTTTTTACTGTCTCTGTACCAAAATTTCAAAATCTCATTTCAAAATCTTGTGAAATGTCAGATAAGCTCTTTTATGCATATAAACTAAGCTAATGATCATTATATAAAATATCAAATGCTATAAAAATAGTGGATTTAATTACTTACATCTCACTTCTACCAGTAATTCATTGCTTTCTCCCTTTCCCTCAGAATTAGAGGCTGAACACTGATAACGTCCCTTATGCTCTCTTCTCGCACTTTTGATGACTAGACTTGAATTGTTAATGAATACCCCTTTAGCATAAAGAATTTAATATTTAAATTATAACAATTTGATTATTTTTTAGGATTAACAACAATTCTAAAGATATTCAAATAATTTCAAATTTTAAAATTAACTTTTATTATAAGTCACTTAAAATTCATAAAATTAAAAAAACATGACAAAGAAGAATATTTTTGTATTAAACTCCACACAATTTAGGGCAAAATTTAAATTTTGTTAAAGTATTTTTGAATAAAATTAGAAAACTCTTAAGAAATCAGAATAATTACCCCTTGAATTAGTTATGAGTTCAGAACCGTTGAACATGAATTGTATCACAAATGTGTGCGGATTCGAGTTAATTTGGCATTTCATGAATATCTCATCGCCTTCTCTGATATGAGAGGATTTAGTACTTGATCCCATCAATAGTGATACTTGTGGTGCATCTGAAAGTAAATAAAATGAAGCGTTCAATTGATTGGCACTTTTCTGGCCTTTATCCTTTTTAAATAGAGTCACTTTTATTCTTTAGTGAATAAAGAACTCAAAGAAATCTCATACTTTATTTAGATATTAAATGTTAACGTGAAAGTTAGATAAGACGTTTTTTCCTTTCAATGAAGATAATCTGGTGTTTATCTTTCATTAACTGGAATACTGAATATATAGCGATGACTCTGAAAAGTGCTTACAATGAACATTAAGCCTGAATCCAGTTTCAATTGAACTATTAGCCAATCTTAAATTTTCAGCTCTGCAGGAGAGATAAGCCCCATGATCATCAGCAGATGGAATATATGTTAGTGTACTGGTTGTGCTGTTTCCATCATGAGTTGTGCGCTCACTAACAGATAAATAGAAGTGTAAAAAATGGGCAGAAAAACAAACATAAAATAATTAATGATGTTCTCAAGTGAGCTCTCCCTTATTTATAACAATATTGTTGGCAACCAATGAACTAAAGTCGTGTTACATTTAAGCCAACAGTGAAGGGGGAAAATCTGTTAATCATTAGGAATTTTATTTCTGTTCATTTACTAATTAAGATAAAATACAATATATTTATATGTATTCATAATCTAAAGAGAATAAAACTGCTCAATAAAAAAGATTTAAATAAGGCTTTGAATAGAAAAAAAATAATTAGATAACAACTGTGTTAAGCATTAGTGGAGCCAAATATGTTTGAGGAATAGGAAGCATCGGTAAGAGGAGTAATGCGCTAATGCAAAGTAATTATTACCTCTGATGGCTTAATGGACGGTTATCTCGAAACCATGTTATCTGGGCTGACGGTCGAGAACCGCTAGAATCACAAATAAACTCGACTTTGCGACCAGCTGATAATGGATTCTCTATTAAATTGATGTAAATGTCTAATGGCTTCACTAATTATTGAAAAATAAAATCATATTTAATTTCATGTAAGTCAATGACCTCAAAATTTGATGTTTGACCAAACTTACAGTTAATATCGAGAGTGACTGAGGTGAAAATGGGTGAACTGAAGTTTGGATTAACTGCATGACAATAGTATTTTGAGTGGAGATCATTCCGCGTCAAATTAATAATTAATAAGTCATTATGTATTGTCTTATTATCAATACTGTTCGTATACGAGTCATCAATCATTTTATTTTCACGATACCAGACAAGAGCGGGCGGAGGTTTGCCTTTAAGATGAGAATAACCATTGTATTCCATTAAATTAGTTATAAAAGTAAATCTATAGCATATTAGTTCTACTCTTCTATTACTCTTTATTATATTTTTGTTTATTCAATGGCTAAACCAATTAGCTTTACATAATTATATCGTTATTTTATTACTTGTATAAAACATTTTCAATAAAGTCAAACCATTATAAATATGAAACATAGATGCTCTCAGATTCAAACTTTATTAATATATTTATTATGGAAATAAGGACTTATCTCATATCTTTTGTTAAGCTTTCAGTAAAATTGAATACATATCTATCAATCTTTCTTTGGTAAACCATATAAGTAATAACGAATGCTTAAACAGGTATAATCTGTCACATACTTATATTAGGTTTTATGGGTTTTATATAATAAATTTTAAATTCATTTACATAATAACTTCTGACTCATATTTAATGTTGTCATTAAACAAACGTCCATTTGATTAATCTTTAGACTAATGTATAAAAATTAATACTACAGAGTATACAATCGTTCTTTTGCTTTGTTTGAAAGTTTGTAATAAAAAATCAAATGTTTCGACACAAACCTCCTTCAGCTTCACAAAGAATTCTCAAATTTGATTCTTCATCATAAGGCCCAATAAGATCATGCAGTGGTAATCCAAGTTCATCTTTGATGATGACTTTTCTCGGAGGCACTGATAATCGAAATATATTATAGAATTGAAGATATATTTAAAGAGCGAATCAATTTCCAGCATTACTTACCAATAACATTAAGTCTGACATAAGAACTCATGGTTCTTCCCCAACGGAAGTCAACTCTGCATCGATATTCTTCGTCGTCATATTCTCTGACCGGATCAATTTTGAGCAAAGCTGGACGAGTGATGAGATCAAATGTGGCCCGATTTGCAGTGAAGACATCCGGACTTGGAAAGTGTTTAGCCATTGCCAGCGGATTGTCTCGCGCGTCGATGCTATAGATTGGGGTCCGATTCTCTCCGCGATACCAAAGAATCAAAGTAATGGCATCATCTACTGATGGTAATGTCACATTGCACGGCAGCTCTGCCCTACCGCCTAATATCGATTTATATTCCGGATAAACTAAATAAAAATAAAGCAATTTTATTGTAATGAAGTCTCGTGTTGGAAAAACCTCATTATTATGTGTTCTGTTATAGTGATCTCAATTTTATGAACTGTAATAAACTTTCTTTAATCTGAAAGCTTCAACTTTTCACGTTGTTATGTGTCGTAACAAATACAAAGCAGATACAGAGTACTTCTGTATTCATGAACTGTCGATAAAATTTCATTATTTATTTCAGCCCCTATTCAAATTCAATGCAAACAGTGTATTTTTTAGATTTTAAAAAAACACGCATAAGAAGAAATTTTTCTCTAAAAGATTTATCGTTTAATCTGTCTTCCAATGAAACATACAATTTATTAGTATATTCTGTTATTAAACTCGATTTATCTAATATCTGACTAAACTATTTTAAAGACACTTCAATTCAAAATGTGTTATTTACAGCAATTCATATCAATCTTGTCATAAATCTGTAGAAAAACCTAAAAGTTGAAAAACTCCCTTTAGTTATAAATTATTAGAAAAAGTTGGCAACAATAGGAACAGAGAATCCATAAAGTAGACATCAATAATTATTTTGTGCCATTATATGTGTCTAATTTAATCCCAGCATTAATTCAATGCTAACGACTTGAGCGATAGTAAATCAAAAACCGTGATGAATGCGCACACATTTATTCATATGCACAGGAAATGCTCTCAAAAGATCTTTGGATGACTCAAAAGTATAGAATTACAATATCATAAGCGGAGCCCTGATTTTGTCGCTGAATTTCTAATCAGAGCAGTGCATAAAAATCTGTGCTTTTATATGATGTTCAAAAAATAGTGAACGGGAGCAAAGAAGCACTTGAAATAGTGACTCTTCCCAACCATTTTTCACTTTCATCCTCGATCTTATACAGACATTGAGAGACTATAAACTTTTGGAAGCGACGATGTGTTCAACTATTTCATATAATACCCTATTATACACTTTGACGTTATCGTTGTTTTAGCATTATATGAGTTTACTTTATATACTCCTAACACAAAACATAAATTTGGAATATTTTGCTTCAACTCCTATTGACTCATATACAAGAATAATCACTTATAAACAGAAACATTACATAAAAAATTCTTCAGATTCTCATCAGTGAAAGTCATTTTATAAAGTCATCCGTTATTTCAAACATCAAATAATACCGACATTAAGTTTATTATATTGAAATCTAACTTAACATAGGCTGAAACAAAATTCATGCGATTACAAAGAATTATTTTGTATGTGACATAAATATCACACAAACTAAATCTTTTTTTATATAGAAGAATAAAATTTTTAAATTGATCTAAAGATTTGAATAAAGCAATAATACTGTGGTATAAGAAAAGTATACAAAAATCTATTAAAGCAAAGCTCATATTTTTGATAATAGAAAATATGCAATTTTTTATATCAAATTAATCGTTTTATATTTAACTCAATTTATATGTTCACTGTATAGAAAGTATACTTTTATCCATTTCTCTTTTCATATTTTTCTAAGGATTTACTTCAGTTTATTGAAGATCAATGCGATGTGAAGTTGTGATAGGAATATATTATAAAACTCATATTAAAACTCATCTTTTCCTTCATAGTATGAGATACTTATTCAATATAAGTATTGATAATATTTAGAAAAGTTTCAGATTCTGCTTTCAAATGTGTTATTGAAATTCTTTGAAAACAACTTCTGATTTTTTGCTGATATTAAGCGATAGCACATTTCAACTTCAATTATTAATAAAAAATAATGCACTCAATTAGGTTTGATTCACCACAATACTAATGGTATTCACTAATTGATCATAAATTACATGACAATTAAGGTAATTATATTTCCTTTTATAAAATATTCATATAATGAAAATTCTATCAAATATAGTGGACTATTAATTAAAGCAAAGGAATACTGAGCTGCATAAATAGTTGAGCTTAATTACATTTAATTAAAAGCGATTTTTAATTATAAATTATTCGTATAGTAAGTGTTTGAAACTGATTAATTACTGGTATTTCAATTTTAAATTCTATAAGATCTTATCTCTTGTAAGATACGATGCTATTTGTCATGAGAATTAACTTACAATGCAATATATTATTACGACATGTGAAGATTGAATTTATTATCTGTTCGTGTCTTCATTTATGTTCTCAATCTCTATCAAACATATTCTTGTATAGAATTTTTTTAGAGAGCTTTTCTTTTCAGTTTTTTCGCATATCTAAAAAATAACCCAACTTTGGATAGAAAAATGCACAGAATAAACAATTCAATATACTTCTATCGAAGGATTATAACCTTATAACGTGAAAGCGCAATACAACTACAGATATGATGACAATCAGGCTTTATAAGCCTTACATTACAACCAGGGATGCACAAAGTACCTGTACCAGGCTTTGGGGGTTGTTCTCATCAACTTTCTAATTGTGTCTAAAACTTATAGGTTTTTTGATTTTATATTATTTTGATTTTTTGGAAAAATTATATTAAAAATAAAGAAATATTAATTTAATTTTAAGCATAAATTTATTATACAATCATTTTAAGAAATAAGTTTAAAATATTCTTTTATTTATCGAATTAATCATATATTTTTGAGAAAACCTAAAAAGTGAAACATTTGCAATTTTAAATTTACTTGGTAGGCCCAGACCCCCTGGACCCCCTGTGCATCCCTGATTGCAAGTTTTTTTTATTGATTAGGACAAGTAATTCTCAATAGCAGGAAAGTATGCCAAGTATATGCTGTTCACTGTTTGCTATTGACAGC
>JAQGAM010001116.1:0-10230 GCA_034697665.1 Nanhermannia comitalis
TGCAAAAAATGTCTTTTTATAAAAATTAATTTAAATATTAGTAGTCACTTAAAATATTGCCTTTCAGCTGGCGAGGTCTGACCTTACCTGGTTAAATATCATAAACAAAAAAAATTTTTAATCTCATTTAAATAACTAAAAATAATATGGTTTTGAGATTAACATCAATATTATATTACCTGTACCTGTATTAATACATGATGCTGGTATAGTATATTTAATACATACCTATCTATCACTATAAATCTGTTTGTGTAGAAGTAAAAGTAGGATTCGATATCGCCTACGCAAATATTTATTTACCACACTTTCTTTCCAATATAGATATTTGAGAACTTATACTTATATAAGTCAATGTCAAGCCTTGAGTTCAAGGTTGCTTTCCTTGTTATTATTAATTATCTTTATACCTGTGTAATAAGTGTTTGTCAATATTGACACATCATATAACGTATTTTAAATGTTAATTTAATGGGAGTTAATACGTGTATTCTTTCATTCAAATCTTTATTTAATTAGCCATTTAAGAGCTGTAATCATAAATAAATATTAAAAAAATTAATTATTTTATTATATATCTATCGTTTAAAGTCACAAAGCTTTGCATATCATTACAATTATTAAATTAACTTAAATTTTTAATATTTATTTAAAATATCATTGGATAGCATTAAGAATTAAAAATTTAAATGCTATCAAATATTAAAATTTTGCATTACACGTAAAAAATCTTATTAAAGTTAAATTGTCTGTTAACTAATTTTCTAATAATTTTAATGTGTATTTTAAAGTTATTTTAAATGCAAGTCAATATATATGTTGAAGCGATAATTTTTCAATTCAAGGTTAAGGATTTTATTAGTTTATACAGTTTAAGTACAGTTTATCCCAATTATAGTAAAGTAATTGATTATGAAATTTCACTTATAAATAAGCATAGATTATAGCCCTCTACAAATAATTTTGCAATTATACTAGTGTTGGGTTGTAGTAAAACCCAGTTATAATGAATTTATTAGTAAACCCCTCTCCTTTTCTATAAAGGGGATAAACTGTAGTTGAATTAGATGAGCAAAAAAAATTTAAATCAAATAACTCAATAACAATTAGGCAGACCTTGAATCAAAAAATATATTTACCTAAACTGATGTACATTTATAGAAATATTCAATGTCTTCATTAAAAATCGTCAACATGTCTGCCCACACAACTATGTTCCTAATTTGGAGTCTTTATTAAAATAAACTTTCCGTTTCATTAATGATTTTGCAGTTGTAGCTGAGAAATCATTCTTGGATTGAAGTAATATTAAAATAACACCATTATCTGAATTAGTGTGTTAAGTGCTGACAACCACTATAATTGAGCGGTTTAACAATGACAAGCATTCGTAAAATCCCAATTGAAATGGATGATAGCGGTATATATTATTCAAGAGGTAATATAAAGTACTTTTATATTTAATAGAATTTTTAAAAACTTTTTTAATAATTTAATAATATAAAAATTTATTTATCTTATATGTAATTTGAGAAATCATTTAGAAAATGTGAAAAAATCATAATTTATTTAACACTTAATAAGTGTTTAGAAGTGAATATTAAGTCAAATTTATTGCCCACAAAAGTCAAACAATTATTTTGAATTTTTATAACCTATCACTTTATACAAAAAAATCTCTAAGCAACTTAAACTGCTTTATTTTGGTTAAATGTTTGATAGAATTAGATAAGCTATAACTGTAATTTATCAACAATACTGAACGCTTGCAAATTTTTAAAAATTTTTAAAAATTAATTTTGCTGTTGGTAAACAAGCTTGATGAAAAGCAATTCTAAGCAAAAATGAATTAGAAGAGACCATGGCAGTGTATTTTTGCTCATTTTATATAATATTTGATGTGCTGATAATTATCATAAAAAGTTATACTTAAAGCAATTATGTTAAATGCTCCTGAGTCTGTCGCTAGATAAAGTGTGCTTCATATTGCCTAGCGTGAGCGTTAGCTCCAAGATTCAAGTCTTCTTAAAAAAATATTATTTCATTTCATATTTTTACTATCATTTTCATATATTTTATAAACTTTTTACCTCTGTATATAATGATAAAAGTCTTTTAATAAAATATAATTTGTGAAATAATTTATGCTATTATATTAACCATATATACAAAGTACTGTACTCTCAACTAATGTTTGAACTGAAATGGGTTGTTTTATATGAATTTTAGGAAAAACATTTTTAAATCAAGGGTTTTGATTTCGGGTATTTTCGAGAGTACTATCGATCGGGATCGAGAGTCATATCGAGTCTCGAAAACTTTCGAAATAATTTTAATGTCATTTTATATCAGAATTTTTTTGCTGAAAATGCTTTTTATCTGTATAAATGTGAAAATATATTATAATTATAGTATATTTAAAGGTTAATTAATTATTCAAGTATTTGAAATTTTCTTTAGGGGTGATACACATAGTACGTACGCTAACAGGGAGGGGGAGGGGGTCTGAAAACAGCCCAAAACTACGTATGTACTAAGTACATCACCTCTTATAAATATTAACTTTTTGACTAAATGAGGGTTAAGTGCCGAGTGTTTCTTAGTGAGCAAATACCCTGCTATCGAAAAATTTTTGCAGATGATATTCGTGAACTGGGTATTCAGATATTTTATGGTCATTTTTGCAATTCGAGACCGCCGTGATTAAATTTTGCATTCCTTTTGTCCTCTTTCTTGAAGTGGTTTTAGACCCAAATTACCATTGCTTGACTTTATTTCAATTTTTCAAAAAAACCTTAACTATATCTCGAAATGCAGATATATTTCATGTTTTTTAGATTTGCCGATAAATTGCTATTCATATGCTTTTCAATCAACACATCATATTTTGATTGGGTTATAAAAATGTTGACAATTCTACAATTTTTTTTTATTAAAGTTTAATAGCCTTTAATTGTCGAGTTCGGGCTTTCGAGATTCTCAATTGCTTTCGATCGGGATCGAGAGTTAAAATTCCCGATCGAAATCGAGACTCTCGAACTCTCGTACCTACCTCTACTATAAATATTATTCACACTGATTATATATACGAAAATTTTTAGAGATCGATTTGGTCTATAGTATTCACTCCAACTTAAAAATACCTAAAATACTGTATATAAATAACATAATTGAACTTTTGGCGAAATAATTACATTTTATAGTAATAATTCGTTAATAGTTTTTAAATAAATTAGATTTAGCAGTAAATGCCACCCGCATACATAATCCTGCTTTATCTCAAAAAATTAATAGCTTATTTTTATCTAAAATTATTGTGCTATTTGGGTCATAGAGGTCAGAAATTGACCTTTGAAATTCCTTATTTTGAACTTAATTTAAATATATATCTCATATTGTTAACTATTAATCAAGTTATAAACTGTAAGCCAAAATAAATAAATAGTTTTCTAAACTACAGAAAATTTTAGTATTTTAGAAAATTAAGTTACAGTTTAAATAATGATTTTCATAGGTCAATATCTGACCTCTATGACCCTATAAATGGTACAATAATTTTAAATAAAAATAAAGTATTAATTTTTTTAGAAATATCGGGATTTTGGACCCACATGTCTTTTAACAAGAAATTTCTGTATTAACCCAAACTTTCATACACTTTGATTATTTGCTTAAATAAATTAAAAGAAGTAAATTAGATTACAGTTTTAGTATTTAAACTAAAGTGATGAAAAATTTTATTTATATTAATTAAATATAAATTATTAAACTTACTGGTTAGAATTTATCAGTTAATACAGTATATTGTTAATAACTTAATTTTGATAAGTGAGGGGGACTGGTGCAATGCGCTATAACTTTGAATCTCAATCGAATGGTCTGAGTTCGAACCCCAGGCGCTCCAGTTTTCTCTGCTATATGTTAGTCACATATTATCCGTATTTTTTCAATATCCCTATTGCCCGATGGGTTCGCCTACGCCTTTATTATCCTTGTAAAAATCTCGCTGGTTTAACATGGGCTTCGGGTGAGATCTCCACTAATTAGGGAGTTGGCTGAAGAAAACGTTAAAAAACGTTAAATTTTGATTTTATTAAATTGAAAATTTAAACAAGAAATAAATTTAGTCTATATACAGTATTATTTAAATCCTTTAGTTATTACAAGTCTAATATTAATTAATCTTCCACTTATAATTGTAAATAATATTTCATTAAACATATTTTAATATCTAAATATTAAACATTAAACTTATGAATTTTAATCAAAATTTGCAAATAATTTAATTTTTCTACAGTTATAAATGCAAATGCTATAAATTTCATAAAATTTATCCAATATAGGCAGCAGTCCTGTCTACACATCAGACACAAACAACTACATAGTTGGGGACAGAGTATGGGTTAACGGTACAGAGCCTGGATTCATACAGTTTATCGGTGAAACTGAATTTACTAGAGGAGAATTGGCTGGAATTGTTCTTGACGAACCTGTCGGCAAACATAATGGTACTGTAAGGGGAGTACCTTATTTCCAGTGCGAGCCTAAACGTGGGCTATTTGTCCGCTTGCATCAACTGACAAGAACTCCAGTAGATCCTATTTACAATCACTTGCAAGATGGAGGCTACACTCGAAATATACGCTTTAGTAATAAAACAGGTTGGACAACTAGTAATAACAGAAATAACAGAAATAACAGAGCTAGATCTACAAGCCCTAGCCGTGATTGGACACCGAGAGGAAGAACTACTGAGATTGTAAAAGGCAACGAAAATGTACCACATTATATGTTGCCGAGAAATCCCACAATAAAGCACTCATATGGACCCGCGGGTGACTGTAAAGTGCATGCTAAACCGCAAAGAAAGGTTTATACAAGCCTGGCTACCACGTTGGACAGATATAAGCATCAAGTGAGATTGCACGATAAGGCCATGGTAAATACAAATTATGGTGTGAAAGTTGGACGAGTTAGATATATTGGTGATGCGGATTTTGGTTATGACCAATATGTGGGCCTTGAACTTGATGAGCCTTATGGTAAAAATGATGGTTCAGTTGATGGAATAAGGTATTAATTATATTAATTTTAACGAATAGTTAAAATTATAAATATTTAATTTATTATAGTGGACGGTGAAAATTGTTAATTAAAAGCGAGGTTTATTAAAAGCGATCATTTTTAAAAATTGTGTAATTAGTTTAGAATAGTCTTTGCATTATATGTGGGTCCACAAAAAGCTGTTTCATTATAACGCTAGATTTTATAATATATTTACTGCACAGTTAAAACTTATAATCATGATTAGAAAGCTGGGGATAAACAGATAATTTGACTAACAATTAATATTCAATTTTAGATTTGTAATATGGGTTGAGCTAAATATATAATTTGTGGATAAAATCTGTGGTTTGAGGTTATTTTTTGCATTAGAAATGGGTCCACTAATAGCTGCTTAAATATAAGGGGGTGGACTGTATTATACCTTATATATTTACTCGTGAGTACAGTTAAATTTTATAATAATAATTACGAAACTGGAGTTAAAAAATTATCCGACTAACAAAAATTGTAAATAATTATTCAATTTTAGATTTGAAATATAATTTGTGGATTCAGACTCTGTTTCATTCCACTCAGACTCTATTTTTTGTATAATTTTAAAAAAATTGTAACTTGCATATATTACTATAAGGTTTTAATATATTTTTGCAAATATATTTTGTAAATGATCTGATGCAAATGTAAAATTAATTTTTAGATGCTCATAAATAGCGAAGCAATTTAAGTCAAGCTTCCTATTTAATAAAATGCTAAAATGCTCTATATTGTGAAATACAGAGAAAAAAATTAATTCATAATTTATTATTTTAGATATTTTTCATGCCCTATGAAATATGGTTTATTTGCACCGAGTAATAAAGTACAGGTGTGCAAAGGAGACGTTGCAGGTTGCAGGTTAGAAACTTTTATATACAAAAGAGTTAAAAAAAAGAGGAATAATTTCAAAATTATTAAAAAATTTTCTTATTTTATAGTGTTATGCATTAATTTCCTTTAATGGATCTGAACGGAAAAATTCATTTGATGGATCTGAAAATTCAGTTTATCACGTTTTAAATACTTAATTAAGCTTGCTTATTGATCAATTAATCTTGTTTTTATTTCTTGATCAAGGATACAATTTTTTGCAATTTTACTTTATAATTCATATGTAGGAGCACTTATACTCAAATAATATTAACTCACATAAAAATTTCTCGCATATAAATATGATTTACATCCTGTTTAGCATACTCTAAATTTTAATTTTATGTTACTTTATTTCAAAAAATTCTAAAAAATAATAACTGTATTTGTGTCTATTATGTTAATTTCAATGTATATGATTAACTTTCTTTTACAATATTGTGCTAATCGGTTTGCTGCCTATTATTAAAAAAATATTAATTTGAGATAAATTTTTCTTTAATATTAATTATGTCGATAAATTAAAAAATTAAAATTAGTTTTATTTTTTCAATTTAAAAAGGGATAGTTTTTTTATCAGATTTGTTTTAAACATGGTTTAGATCAAAAATTTTATGAGATGTTTTTATGCAATAAAATTTTTGTGAGTCGAAGTGCTGGCATCAAAAATAACTGCCTATTGAAAAGAGACCGTTTAAAACTAGTTGTATGATTAGTCAAGTTTATATTGAGACAAAAAGTTTATGTACACACTTAAATAATGAAGAGCAATATTTTTTTTAATCGAATAAAACTGTATAATTAAGATTCAAAAATTTCATAGTTATTTTTATAGGCAGTTATTTATGAATCATCTTTATACGGAAATAACACATCATTTTTGGGTATTTAATTAATTATGTTGCTTATTATAAACTGAATTATAGAATAGTATTAACAAATGTTGCATGCTTTCACTTAATAATTGAATCTATATTTTAAGTATATTAAATAATGCTTTTTGTAAATTTTAAGTTAAAGAATTTAATTTGTTAACTTCAATGCGAAATAAATGCTTGCACATCATAAATAATTATTTCAAATTAATTTTTTTAAATTTTCAACTTCTAATCTAAAAACTCAATATTGATTATGAGACCCATCCTTACTTGCATTTAGTGTAAGAATTTTACATATATTACACTGAGTTAGCTTTAATTAATAATGTGGTTTCTAAAGAATTTTGATGTGGTAAAATATTATTACTAGTCTATTAATTATATCTTATAACAAAACTTCATTACCAACAAAATAATTTCTGGAGTTTAATTGACTTATATAAAATACTTTCATACTTCACTATCCCAAAAAATAAACTACTTCTTTATGTTAATGGAAATTTTAGTTCATCTAAAAAATCTAACCAATAAAATAGACATATTTTGTATTACTTTAGGTTTTGTATATAAGAAACTGTTTAAGTTTAATTCTTTTACTGTACTATTAATTTATAAAGTCTCTGAGAGATTAAAATACATACTTTCATGTATAGCACATGTAAACCTATGACTATAAGCCTTACAGTTAAGTATAGCTTCGCAAAGACTTTTTAAAATAATAGTAAATTTAAATTTAAAATAGATTTTATAACTGTGTAAAACAACTTTATAAAAAATATAACGTTAAGATTTATTAAAATAATTGACAAACAGCAAATTGAAATGATAATTTTATTTAATTCTAATAATTATCCGATTAAATAAAAGCATAATTATTAGCCGACCCAAACAGCATCACCAGCAATATCGCACATATTATTGCGATTTCGTCTCATTCTGATATATCCGTGTTCGCCAAATCCTTCTCCCCACTGATTTTTAACAATCCAGTAATCTTTATTTGAGGGCTCATCATGACCATAACCAACAACAAGGACTGCGTGGTTTCTGCCACCGCTGCACTGTTCATCATAAACACCTGTTTTATAATGCATAAAAGAATCATCCACATGTATAGCGACAGCAACGGGCCCGTGTTGTTCAAGTGCTTGTTGGAGTGCAGCTTCGCTACCATGAGGTGTGACAGGAGTCCAGCTTGAAATATGAGCCACCGGGTGTGCTTCCTTATTTTTATCACAAGTTTCATCCTATCATTTCATTGAAATATGTAATTAATTTTTAAGTCAAAAATATTCAATATTTTAGTATTTTTTATATTGAATAAAAATTTCTGTATTAAATTTGAATTAATTTTTTAGTACTTTTGCTATATATGGATAGTTTTGCATTGACGTTAGTCCATGAGCTTTAATGTAGTCGAATGTGGGCACGAATGTTCCACCTCCGTGTTGACAACCATTATTGCCTCTTTCTGGTGCATGAGCGCAATCATTGAGCTGTTGAGTACTTAAGACTGTTAAAGGGTTTCCACGTCTTGCCCATGAGCTCTCAACAACAGCTGCAGCTGCAAAGTAGACACATGCTCCACATTGTCCCTTAAAAATAATGAAAAATTTATTTATCTATTTTAAAAATATTTTTATTAATCCTGGGAAACTAATAATGTATATTTTAATTTCTTTTATTAATATATAGTTTAATATAGTTTATCACCTTTATAGTAAGGCGGTTAATGCATTTACTTTACCTCTATACTGCTGTATAATTAAATTATCGATAAGAGTTAAAAGTAGAAAAATTGTTAAAAGGTTAAAGGTAAAATAAACAACAATTAGTCTAATTTTATTATAACCGACGTAACCATAAAGTAGCTAAACTGTAATATTTATTTTAATCATGAATAAGAAATAAATTATAAAATTATGAAAAAAAAAGTTTCTCAAACATCAGACACAAAATATAGGAGGAAACTCTTCACCTCCAAAATATAATTTATTCTTATTATTTTGATTAAATAAATAGAGAGAAGCAAAATAGATTACAGTATAAATATAAATATAAATCTTAATACAGTATAGGCATAATAACTTAATTTTAATTTTATTAAATATTATTTTTTAAAAATTAACAAGAATTAGTCTATACCTTGGTTAAACTCTATTTAAAATTGTGTAGGGATTTTTATATCTGTTAAGTCTGTTTTCTGATTTCGATGCAAAAACCCTTTCACTGCAGCTTTACTTTAATTATTAACAGAATACAAATAAACCAGTTATAGAAGGTCTAGCATTACCTTTTGCTACACTAGCCTTGCTACTTCATGGTACGTATGCACACAATGAGCTGTAACAGATAAAAATTATACCCACAGAACTCCTCTAATATTATTCAATTTATATGAAAGCTGTAAATCACATTAAATTAGACACAATTTAATATCTAGCCATCAAACATGAAAAATTCATGGAGATTCATGTTAGGGGTAATACACATAGTACGTACGCTATTTTTGACCATTTTTAGACCCCTACCCCCTCCCTGTATGGTTTTTCACACTATACCTAATGTTAAGTATATAGGAGTTAGAGTTTGTACGCTTTTGACTAACCCCCTCCTCCCATGACTGCTTACGTACTATGTGTATCACCCCTTATAGGCTTTAATCATAATTTTAAATTTAAGGAAGCTAAAAACAAATATTTAATTTTTTGTTACATTTTTCAAAGTTTTGCTATTGAATTAAAGAAATCTATTTTAAAAACTCACCTGATTTTGTATGGGAGTAACAATATGTGCTCTGTAAGGGTCATAGACAGTGCTTGCATAATAACTAGTCTCTTGTTGTGGTTTTGACTTTACTTCTTTAGGCTGATTATCGGTCTCATATTCATTAGACGGAAAATAACCAGTAATAGAGTTAATTGTCTCCTCTGGACTCATATCAGAAAATTGATTCACTGCCATAGTGTATGATTTTTTGCCATTATTAGCTTCAGCATTATGTTGAAATACTTTCAATAGGTTATTCTTCAGTAAATTTAACCTAATTTCAGATTCAACTTCATCCTTATATACTTTATTGAATCTATTTTTAAATTCAACCAGGATGTCGGCCATAACGCCCTCATTTTCTAGAATTGACTGTAATATACATCTAAATTAGTTAAATGTTAAACATTTATTTCATTCAAACCTTACAGCAAATTGTGTGTAAAAAGTAGAAAAATCTAGAGCTGTGTTATAGAAGGTGTCTTTTTTATAAAGAAGATTCCCCTGTAAGAAGTCACCAAATGGATTGAATATTTGGCTGACTGGTGATGACAAAGCTATAGAAATTATAGCACTCAATAAAAATAGAGGATCGGAAGAGCACAAGTCT
>JAQGAM010001117.1:0-10230 GCA_034697665.1 Nanhermannia comitalis
ATATTTTTGCACAATTTACTTGATAGTAAATTTTCGGGCTCAGTAGGCTCGAGCCTGGTTCAAATTGTGAGCCTGAAAAAAATTCCGAGCCTGAGCCTGTGAGCCTGTGTTCATCGCTAAATATGGATTTAGTGAAAGCCTTGTTTCTTATAAGATGTTGTATTAAAAGTTACGCATATTATAGGTAATGAATGGGCGGACTGCCTTTAAAATAGTATCGCTAAAAAGAAAATACATTCTATTTTTAAAAATATGCCTAACTGACTTAGAAAATTTAGTTTCAAACACAGTGCCAATAGTTATGAATAAAATTAAAGTAGCAAAACCACATCTAATAATAAACAAAGATTATTCAATATTTTTTGTTTAAATTGAATAAATTTTGAGATTTAAGTAAAGAAATACTTACATAATTAATATATGAAACCATTGTATTTGATTGTTTATATTCTCTGAGTTACAGTTGACAAAAGGAATGAAAGAGTTTGTTTCTAAAAAATATTTTTATAACTAAAAATCATTTACCTTGTTTTGAGTAGCAAATTAACGAAAATATTAACAATATCCCTAGCAAAGTCATAGTTTTAAAATAATTATAATAAAAATAATTATTAAAATAATTGCAACAATACTAGTAATAATTTATATTGTTATTAACTTTATGTTAAAATTTTAAACGTCATAAAGATTATCAACATTTTAATAACATCTTAGGACTAGCATTGCATAAAATTGAAAGAATATCCTTTATAAATTATAAATCCTTCATCGATAGAATTACAATAACCGAAATGCCCGCAAAAGGGTGCTGAAGTCAGGGCGGACTATATTTAATATTGATTTATAAATTATACAATATACTATGTTATGTTATACATCTGTTCTCCTTTGTTAGGCTCAAATTTTTTCAAAACATGCTGTATTATAGGTTTTTACATAAAATATAAAACAATCATTTATTTTATAAAACACTAGCCTCGCCCGTTGCTTCGCAACTAATATATAACATAAGTATACTCTGAAATTAACCCGTGAAAACATTTAAGAATATCATAAATAGTGTAATTTTACTATACTGAACTTCTTTAGCTATAAGCCACAGGGTTTTGTTTCACGCATTTTGAGCGATAAATACCAGTTTTTCAGTGTTTTTTCAACTAGTTTTAGGCTTATATTTAAAGTTCGCGCAAATATTTCATTAGAAAAACTTGTTTTATGCGCGCTTTAAGTCCCAAAACAGGGTTTACGCCAAATAAATGGAGACTCAATGGCTTATAGCTAAAGAAGTTCAGTACAGTAGATGTCATTTCTAATAAACTTGAACCTATTTTTTAATTGATTTTGGAGTTTAATAAAAGTGGTGCTAAAAGTTTTATGTCTGACTTATATGTATTTCTAATGATCGTATATCAAGAGTTAATAAAAAGCAATGATATAAACACAAATTCAATTTATTCAAATAAACTCACTATTAATTCTTATTAGTCATACATTAGGTTCACATAAAAAGTTTAGTTTATGTAAAACATATTTTCAAAAAGTCTAATATTAAGTTGAAGTACATTAACATTATTTTCTATTGTTATTAAGCAATTATTCAACAAAAAAGACTTTTTTATAATCAATCTTTAAATACATTACTTTTGCTATTATTTGAATACAGTTTCAACCGTTTGTTCCAATACAAGCTTTTGATTAGTAATAGTTTTTAAGTCATTACTCGATTGAATGATATTTAATGTTTTGACCAGTTCTGCATCAATTTTCTTCTTCTTAAGTCCACGTAATATAGTATTGCTTTCAACAGATTTCTTAACTTCAAAATAATAATTCTCCAAATCATCCTTCGCTTGTTTTGTCGCTGAATTATTTTCTTTCGTTTTCTGTTTGTCCTTAAATTTTTGCTCAATAGAAGCGATTATTTGCTGTTCTTCATTAACTTCTTTCTCTGTTAGCCCTAATCTAACTTCAATTAAGTCCAAATCTACTGACACTTTAGTATCTCTTGTTTGAAGTTTTGATATTAAACTGATTTCTCCGAATTGATTGAGAATAAACTTAACTTTATGAAAATGCCAGGGATTAGAAAAGTTTTGTGGTAAATGAGTTATACTGAATGAAGAGACAAGTGATTGGTCTTGAAATATGGATACACTTAATGGCATATTATATGATTTTGGCGTATGAAAGCTTATCATTCGACTCAATGGCAATAATTTGTTTTTAGGAAACAATAAACATTTTTCGTGATGAATATACTCTCCATCCAAAGAATAATTAAAATTACCAAAAGATACTTGAGATATATTTAATTTGTGTTCTCTAATATTGGCCATCATTTGACTGAAAATGGCAGAACCTTTAATAATGATATCAATTGGATCACAACAATAGACTGAATTTGAGTCAAAATAGTCAGCCGTCCACTCATTTATGAAATTCATTAAAATTGAATTTCCAGCGATTACTATATTATTGATATTTATTTTCTCAACTACTGCTGTGTGAAGTGTTTTATCAAATAAATCGTTGAGAGACTTAAAAAACTTTTCTTCATTAGTCTTCTCCTTAGCTGTTCTGAAGCCACTCATCAGAGACGAGAAGCCTTTCTTCAAGTCTTTCTTAAACTCTTTGAAGAAAGAGGTGTTTTCTATTTGAGAGCTAAGGTTCTGGTGAAAGAATGACTTGTACTCAATATTTAAATCTTTAACATCACAAACGGCTGCATCGCATTAAAACTCATTGATCACAACGAAGAAAACTGTACTCTTGCGAGTCTGGTCTCTATTAAAATCTGTCGCATAACTGATCGCTACGGCACTCATTTCACTCAAAATGTGAACACTGTTCAGACCTGCGATTTTTGCCACATCTTTGAACGCATTTCTTTGCCGTAAATTGAAATGAGTCGGGACTGTAAACACAGCATTCGTACTCTATTTCCCAATTGTTTTTCTGCATCCAATTTAATGTCCATTACTTGTAAAGCAATCAGTGATTCAATACTAAAGTCATGTTTTATGCACTTATTATCGACTTTGACTCTCAACTTATTCATAATAAATTCAAACGGATATGAATTCAGTTCATCATTAAATACGCTTTTTCTGTATCTTGAGATTAGTTGCTTAACATCAAAGTTCTTATTAAACAAATCATTACCTCTTTGAATCATTTCATTGTGAGCTTTGGCCTCATATCCGAGAAGAATTTCATCAGAAAATGCAATTGAATTTGGTCTTAATATTTGTTCATTATTTTTATCAAATATGAATTGAATCTCTTTTTCATAATTAGCGGCCAAAAGATGTTGTCGACCAAAATATATAGCAATTGATGAAACTTTAGGCGCATTCTTATCATTCTGTTTCTCAAACAGAGCTCTATCGATGATAATCTGTTTGTTGATTTCACTATTATTTTCTGTAACTAAATATTTGTAAAAGTCTTGATTAAAATTCTTTTGCAGACATCTCATGACATTTTCATTGACTTCCAACGCAACACTATTTATTTGCGAACTAATATTTTCCAATTTATTTCGATTATAATAAGGCTTTTCTGACAAAACTTTTTTCATTTGTGTGCGATAAGTATTAAGCGCTTCATATCTAGCATTCTGCATAACACTTCTTGCATTTGCAGTTGTTTTCATGTATTCTGATTTAATCTGATCATAACTTTTAGTAACTTTAGCTTTAAGTTCATTTTCGCACTTATCGATCAAATGCTTTTGATGTTTTTTGAAATCACAATCAGATATCATTTTTTGCAAAGTATATTCCAGTAATTTTTGGTGAATTTTGTTGAGAACATCATTAGAATAAAAGCCTGACTTCAGTTTATTATCAAAACGTTTGCAAAACAAGTCGAATACGAAATCAACGATCTCTCCAGCTATAGATCTCTCGTGATTATCAACCATTTCGTTTGTGTCCAGTATAGAGACAAATATATTTTCGAATTCGTTCAAAATAATGCGCTTAAGATCTTGGTCTTCAAGTCTTTCTAATGAAACAACAAATCTTGCGCTCAAACTATTGTGGATTTCTTGCAAATGATTTGGTGTAAAATATCTGTGATTATTGAATTTCGCACTTCATTCAGTTTTATAACTTTTGATTAAATCCAAAGCAGTTTCATATTTCTTCATAAGTTTTCCATTCAACTCAGTTTTCAATTTATTTGAGAACTCATTAAATAAATTGCTATTAAATCTGTATTTTTCTCTCACATAGCTTTCAAACGATTGAACTGAAGTTTGTCTGTTTTGGTTATGAATCTTTGTTAAAACCGAACTATCTTTGCATGACTTGAAGTGATTCTCAAGCGAAGTATTCATTTGCTTAATGTAGACATTTATCGACTCATTCATTGTAAATTCATATTCATTTCTAACTCCTCTCAATATTTCTTTTATGTTATCTCTAATAAAGTCTATACCTTTTGATAATTGTTTTCTGTACTCTTCTATTAAATGAGAAGTTTTATTATTAACACAATTATTAAATGAAGACATGATTTTACTTTTCTGGTCATTATGTGTTATCTTCAAACCTTTCTCTAAATCGAAATTATGATTTTGTACCTCATGTTCAACAGCTTTTCTGTACATATTGAGAAGTTGTTGACAACAGTGAGACAGATATTCTTCAGTTATTATTTGAGTGTTTGTATTACTTTCAGAAACCTTTGCAACACAAGTGTCTGTTGTACTTTCATTTATTTCATTGTTAGCAGAAGTTTCAGTGCTGGCAATGGGTTGTGGGTTAAACTCAGACATAACGGGTTCTGTTATTTCATAAATAGTAGTATCTGTCAGTTCTTCAGTGCTTGTGCTCATATCAGTCATTTCAATATCTTTTTGTGCTTTATTGTCATCATTTGAATCATTATTGTTTTGATAATCTTCAGGACTGGCACAGACTTCCATTCTTTCATTTTCTGTATTATTCATTTGTAAATCTTTAGAATTCATGAAAGCATTGGAATTAGATTCAAATGAAAAAGTGGCACAACTCTGATACTGAAGTTTATTATCGCCAAAAACTTTTTCTTTAGTATTGAAATCTGCTATTTTGAGAACTTCTTCACCAAATTTCACATGAGAATCAATAGATTCAGTCATAACTGAATATCTTCTATCTTCTAATTTCTTCTCAACAGGTGTTTTCATTATAATCGTTGACTTCTGAGGACTTTTATTTAACGAAAGTTCACTTATATTTTTAATAGAGTTATCATTTATAGCATGAATAGCATTGATATCATCTGATCCTGAATTAAGTTTATTGATGTAGTTCTCGAAAAGTTTTATCAACTCGTTTGCTTTTATGGGTTTATGTGTTTCGTGATTTATCTTGATTTTCATTTCATCGATATTAAATAATTTCAATTTAATCAGTTGTGACAGTTCAACAATAAACTGTTTGTTAAATTTTGAAAACTCTAAATCAATATTCGATCCGCGTTTTGGCATTAAATAGCACTCAATATTATTCCAGTGTTTATTCAGTTCTAGTTCTTTAAAATCATTATTGAAGTATTCTTTACCACCTTTTGCTCCAAACAAATGGTCTTTTTTTGCAAACTGTGAATCCCAGTCACGAACATATAGAAATAGTTCTTCAAATGGATTATTAGATTTGAATAAATCTAAACCTTTTATAATACAATTTGGAAATCTTTTCATATCTTCTGACTATGAATGAAATAACGAGATATTTAGGAAATAAAATAATATAATACTGAAGACAGAAAAAGTACAATAAATATACCAAAAAATATAAACTTTTAATGAATATTAGAGTGGAAGACGTGAACATAAATAAGCCAATTATGTCTTCGACTAGTTTTGAAACTGTAAGTTCTAGCGCTTCATTGAAAACAAAACTCAAATCCATAAGAAATATAGCAGTCTTTTGATTCTCCTCTTCCATAAAGAAAGGTTTTGACCACAATTGGATCACAGGTTTATTGTTATCATAATTGTTTTTAAAGCCATAATTGTATTGAATGACACAATTTTGAGGCCAATTATTCTTATCATTACTTTCCAAATAATTGATTAAACAGTTAATAAGAAATGATTTTCCGCTATATTTAGGGCCTATTATTGAAATCAATGCAATACTATCGCAGTCTTGAGCTAATGAAATGACAGAACGCAATGACTCGATATTAAGAGAATATTTGCTATCAATTACTTCAATGATATTGACTGAAGAGTCCATTTTTAGACTATAAATATATTTACAAAATAAATTATAGTTAAAAACTCTTACAAAATAAATGTAAAACAAAATTAATAGAAAATATTTATAAAAGTAGAAAAATTAAAAAACTTTTCAAATATAAATATTGAATACCATTTAAGCAGTTTTGAGCATAAGTTTAATGTGAATACAATTGACTTCTAATTGAAAAGTTACAAAACTTGAGTATAACATAAAAATATAAAGTTTTACTACTTTTTTATAAAAGAGGTTGAATTAATACAGAGATTAGTTTAAAAACTAATTAAACGTGAAGTTCAATGAATGATTGGATACCATAACATATGATTAATTTAAATAAAACACTATTTTTATGCTAAAATCACATCAAACAAGATATACAGTATATTAAGCTCTAATTTACATTTTACTAAAGCATAGCTTTACAGAGCGTTCAGAGACAAATCTGAGACAAGTTAGTAATGAAATTAATCGCTTACTCGTGTATTGGTTTAGTTTAAACCTATAATAATTGAAACTATCTTTTGATTTATATTCCTTTTAAAGCAAACAATTGTTGTCTTGAAGATTAATATCCAAAGCCGTAAACAGTTCTAAATGAAAGACAAATACTATTTTAACAAAATAAAAGCGTATCAGATATTAATTAATTAAATGTTCAACAGTTTCAATATTGCTATTAAGAGCTGTAATACTTTTAAACAATTAGGTCACAAATTATTACAGTTAAACTTAATTATAAGAAGTTTCAATTTTTTGATAACTATAAAAGTTTTGTTCATTTGATTCATAGCACTAAATAAATTATTTTAAATTTAAGTAAGAATTTCTTCAATTTTTTAAAAGAATACTAAATCTTCTACAATTAATTTTAGTAACTTTATTAAAATGCAAACTTTTCAAAACCGAAATATTAAACTTCAATAATGAATATTAGGCTCATATCAGTTATGATAAAAAATTAAGTTTTTGTGGTTTGGATACAAGTGATTAATGCAAACCAATTATAAATGTATTCAAACTTTACTGAAACACTCAATTCTTCACCACTGACACCAACTAATTGTTATTCGATTAATTAATAAATGCTTAGAAATTCATTGTTAATGAAAAAAATTTTTAGAGTATAAACAAATCTAAATGTAAGTTAAAATATGTTTTATTTTCTAATTTTTAAAAGTTTTTGTTCACTATTACTATGAAAACATTTATTTCTTAATTGTTTACAAGAATTAAAGTTAAGACTTGTTTTTAGAATAAAAACTCAAACATTTAATTAATTTTTTTAAATAATTTAAACTCAAATTGTACTCAGACATACATTATATGCAAATAACTATTTATCTGTCGTTATCATTGAATTAGTTAATAAACACATAAAACAAAACAGAATTATATTTAATATTTAAGTCAAACATTTATTATGACTTTTAACATATCATTGAAAATATTGTAATAATTATTGAAAATTTATAAGTTATTTTAGAAAACAATTAATAAGTAGTCAAAAGCGTCAAAAGTTTTATTGATTAAAAAGTGTTTAATTTATTTCATAAAAGTATAAATTCTTTTAATTATAAAGTTATTAAACAATTAATTGTAAGTAAAATATAAATAATTATATTTAGTATAGAATTGAATTACTTTTTGATAATAAACTTTTGAATAGCATTGAAATGAGTGGTAAATCATTATCTTCGCGAACGGTCTTTGTTTTGGATGTGTCCGGAAGTATGTCTGTCTCACAAAAATTGGAGACTTTGAATTTGGCGGTCAAGCGATATATTGAAGACATTCCCGACGGATATTATGTGGGAATTGTATTGTTTGAAAGCAGGGTTTGGATCGAACACGAAGTGGTGCAGATCACAGACAGATCAGTCAGAGATAGTCTTATAGCCAAATGTCCCAAAAGAACTTATGGCGACAATGACTTCGCCGGAGGATTATTGATGGCATTGACAGCTCTCAGAAATGCTAGTCTGAGTACAGAAGGAGCGACTTTTATATTTGTAACTGATGGCGAAGACACGTGGTCTGGACCTCATTATCCTCCGGGTGTTAACTATGTTGACGTCGCTTTACCTGATTTATTATCAGCCAAAGTATAATACAATTGTTTTTCATTTATTTATATGAAATTTAAATATTTTACTTATTATCATAGATTAGAGTTATTTCTATAGCTATCGGACACATCTCTGATCCCAATCTCGACAGACTGGCAAAGGAAACGAGTGGTAACACATATGTCGTAAGCGATACCAATCGAGAAATGGCTGTTCGAGTGTTTGAGTCCGCCTTTCAAGAGGTGAAGACCAGTAAAGAAATGAGTGAAGCGATGACTATAAGTGTTTGCAATGAATTGATTGCTATCAGTCATCAGTCGATTGCATTCAAAGTTATCATAAACTCAGACATCGGACGGAATACTAATTTCATTATTGGTTCTCAAGATATCGATAAGTTTTCGGTTTCTATCACTTCACCGAATGGTCACAAATATGACTCGACTTCGAGTGAATTCAGTAAAAATCAATCACTAAAGAGATATCAATTGAAACTGAAAACTACAGCAGAATCAGGCGTTTGGACCATAAGTTTTGTGCGACATTCGAATCAAACACTGTCTGCAAGTGTTTCAGTTACTTCTCAACCCATAAATCCAAACGCTATTCAAATGCGAGTTATGCTCAAAGACGCGGACATTAACTCTCAAACGCCGCCAATAATTATCGCAGAAATACGTAAAGGAAGTGATGCTGTGATCGGTGCAGAAGTGATGGCAACTATTGATAAACCGAATGGAACTCAAACTAATGTCAAACTTAATAATTATAATAATCTTTACATAAATTACTTCACAGACTATTGTGGTTCCGGTCGTTATAATGTCAGTGTTTTGGTAAAGAATGAAACAAATAGCTATCAACTGAAGGCTATAAGAGGTGGCACTTCTTCGGGTGGGTTTTGTTATTATTCAAGTTTTAAAATTTTTAAAATTAGTTTAAATCTGTTCAGAATTTTTTGAGATTCTTTACCATTAAAACTAATTTAAATGAATTAAATGACATCTAATTGTTAGGAAGACTTTCTGTACCACCGTTTCAGCGACAACGCATCGCCGGCTGTTTCAAAGTTGAGTCATTCATGCCTTCAAAACCAGTGAATGATCAAAAATTACAGGAATTATCATTGAGTACAGTATTCAGTTCATTATCAGAGAATTCAAGTTCTTTTGATCTTCCGATCGAATCGCCCGCTCCTCGAAATGCAAAGGCTTTCATAAAGCCATCGAATGCTAAGAAAGACACTCAACAAACAGATGACATGAAAGCAGCCAAAGAAAAGTTGTGGGAATTATTCCTTGTGGTCAAGAAATCTATTATATTCGCTAAAATTTCAGAAAATGAAAAGATGTCAGTGAAGAGCACAATCGAAGAAATCAATGATTTTATAAATTCAACAAAATCGAAAACAATTAAAGATATTGATAATTATCGGATAAAATTAGAAGAAATGAAATTAAAACTCACTTAAAATAATTATTATCTAACTATTGTATGTCTTTATATTTTATATACAATTGATTTATTTATAAGGCTTAGAAAATTCTTTAATACAAACTCTCTTTTTCTGATAAGAATTGCTTTAAAACTGTTAGGTTTGCTATGATATGGTTTTTTACATTAACAGTTTAATTAAAAAGATTAATCATAACCTAATCTCAATTCAAATAATGTTTGATTCTTTATAACAATACGTCTAATCAATAAAAAAAGATTTTACATATTTTCTGTACTTTTATTTAGAGGTATTACAGATCATTAGACAACAAAAATTTAAATTAAGACTTTTGTCAATTTTGACTAAAGATATATTTCAAGAATTCAATTTGAAAATAAGTTCATTATAACTAGTACAATAGGTGCAAATGAAATCTGAAAAATGCCATACCAAGCGCCTTATTTTTGGGAGTAGTTATTTCTAACCA
>JAQGAM010001118.1:0-10227 GCA_034697665.1 Nanhermannia comitalis
CTCTGCCACCGTTTCAATGTGTTATCTTCTATGCATCTGCTAAGCATATGCTCTTTATAACACTTAAACGGAAAGCGCTTTTGTTTATTGACTGCATTCAATTTAACTTAAACATAATTTTTTTAATTTTAATAAAATAATAATTCTACGGGATATGAACAGAAGTTTTATGTTCGGCACAACGGGTTGCGCGAGTGGATACAAATGCACTCAAACATGAATATTACTCATTGAGTTGTTATATGAAAAAAAAACTTCAAGAACTGCTATCGTTTGCGACCCAAAACTTACGATAAATTTAATTAATTATAACTTTTAAAATACAATTTACAGTAATTTGAAATTTTTATATTTAATAAAGTATTTATCAAAGATTAAATGATATCAATTAATTACAGAAAGCACTCGGCGATCGGCAGCTTTTCGGACTTTAGTCTTGAGACCTGGCTCTGGACACTTTGTGTTCCCATTTTGAGTTCAAACTTTATTTTTCTCTTTAATTGTGTGATATTTTGGGCCGAAAGCCATTTTTGTAAACATTTCTTTTGAAATGACCCCAAAAGTTGTCAATTGGGCGCAGTTGTGGGACATTGGGGGGGGGGGGATTCATACTTTTAGGTACAACTTTAATGTTTAGGCGTTCGAGCTCTTCAAGTGCTGCATTTGCTGCATGAGCTGATGCTTGCGGTCAGCATCATATTCATCAATAAATTTGTTTAATCGTTTAATGCATTAGTTTATATAAATCTGAGAATTAATTCCATTTTTGGACTCATGAATGCATGGCTCACAAAATTGCCGATTGCTAATTGCGAGCCATACCAAAACTTTTGACGGATATTTAGATTTGAAATAATATGTCATTTTTGGGCACTTCCAGTCCTTCATAACAATGATAATACTGATTAAGTTGAGAATCATTTCCATCTAACGTAAAAAAGGGTTCGTCATCGATAATCACTTCGATATCATTTGAAGGTTTAAAAAGAGTTTTTCAAAGTTTTAAAATACATTTCTTTAGTCGGATATTTTGGTTTTGATCACTTATTTCCCACTGATTTTGAATTGACGGCCAACCGCTCTATAACTTACGCCCATTTCGTTAACACACTTCTCAGTGATCTTATCCTTAATTTTTTGATCAATTTGCTAATAAATACCAGATCCTGGCTTTCGATTTAAATCAATACCTTTTTCAACTCTATCAATCACATTATAAATAGTTTTTGAAACGATTCCTTCTTCCAGAAAATGATTTACTGTAAACGATTTCCCTAAATGTTTGTGATTTTTATAAAAGAAAGTCCAATCCTTTTCCGGATAACTGTCTGTTTAGTGTCCGACATTTTTTGTATTAACAGACAATTAATGATATAATTAATAGAGGGAGAAAGTCCGATAAATTAGCCTTAATTTGATATATCACACCATATATAATGCTTTGGTTTAAATTTATTAATAAGCTTTTAAACTCATTGTAAATTTTGGGTGACAAAGGTTATAAGGGTTTTGATTCCTTATGTCATAATTTAACATATTTTTAACATATTTTGCCTTCTCTGGTGGTCATACAGCGGATGTGGTACGTTAGCTCTTTGGGGTATACAAACCCACATACTTTTGTAAAGTTAATTAAGTTAAAAGTTGTGTATACCCTATAATATGAAAATATATAAATTTATTAGAAATAAATTGCAATTTTTTGAAGAAAAGTTAAGCAAAAATCAATTTTTTCAAAAATTTTATTAATTATACTGTTCAAAGTTGAAAACCTCAATTTAGGATTTTAAGAAATAGCTGTGTCTCACTATCTGATGATCGATATGTTTTATACTAAGAATTAAAATATATCAAAAACTTAACGTCAAGTTCATGTCACTTTGTTAAACTTATAAAATATTATTTTTTGTACTTTATTATAATTTCAGGTAAATGTTTAGTATATGAATCTAAATATAGGCATATATAAGGTAAAGTCATTTTATTGTAATTTCTATTAATTTTATTTATACCATATTTAATATAAGGCAAAATCTAGAAAATACTTTAAAACTGTTTCACATTAATAACAATAATCAAATTCTTTAACAATTTGAAGACAACGAAAATTTTCTATTGAAAAACATGACAATAAAAAACTTTACGGAAACACTGATAAAAACTAAACTTATTATTTTTTAAAAGATTTCTTGAAGTCAGCAATTTTTGTTTTAATGACTTGCAGATCATCTATAAGTTTAAAAATAGAAATATTTAAACATTAAAATAATAGTATTTAAAAAAATGAATAAACTAATGAAATACCGTTTTGATATTCCTTAATCTGTCCGACAGTTATTAACTTGATTTCATCAGTTGTAAGACTCACTTCATATTCTCTTTCAATTCTCTGTTGCATTTCAACAGCTAATATAGATTCCATACCTACGTCTCCAAGGGTTAGATTATCGGGCAGTGAAGTCATATCTATACCTATTCCTTGCCATATCTGGTTCTTAGCATTGCCTCCCGATGTAGCTGTCATACAAACAAAAGTTTTAAATTATTTACAATTAATTTATGTTTTAATATAATCAATGTAAAGCATAATAAAAATTCAATTTCTTTTCCCTTATATAAGGACTTATCAGACATACACAGATAAACAACAACTAAAATAAATTATTAATGATATAAAGATTTCATTAAATGAAAGAAAGGGCAGAAGAGGTGCCTCTGCATTAAAGTGAAAAATCAAAAGCTTTTATCTCAATATAAATAGTATAAAAATAAATGCTTTTGATTTTTCACTTTAAGGCAGAGGCACCTCTTCTCCACTTGCTTTCAAATTGATAAAAAAAAGTCAATAATTCTTACACGACTGTTGAGATCCCTCTAATCTAACAATAGTAGAGACAATAGGGTGTTGGCAATGAAGAAATCTGTCCAAAACTTCCAAACAAGAAGGAATTCTTTGCGTATTGATAACCATTCCAATACTGGTCAGATCAATATTTTTATTCTGTGCCCAAAGGCCAACATCACCTATAGAACCGTACTGTATGGCCAGTCCGTGATAACCATCACGTTTCCTATTTTCGCAAATGTGTTCCATAACAGAGTTGGCGTAACCGTAATTGTTCTGACCAACAAAACCACGACCAGAACTTTGCGAAGAAAAGGCCACGAAATAGTCTAATTTGGGACAGAATTTTCGTGTCACTGCATCCAAATATCCCAATGCGTCCACTTTTGGTGCACACACTTTCTTAAAAGTGGCCGGAGTTTGATCTTCAATAAAGGCGTCGTTTAGTACAGTCGCAAAATGAAATATACCCCCGACTGGTCCTAAACTATTGGCTTCGGTGACGAGTCGTTCGGCTCCTGTGATCGATGAAGGATCAGAAGTTGATATCTTTACGGTTACCTCTTTTTCGCTGTCATTTTTAGCGGCGTTTGCAATGCGTTTCACGAAAACGTATTGATAATCATTTTTAATGCCTTTATTAAAAAATAAATAAATTATGAAAACATAAAAAATTTTTGTTTTAATCAGAATACATACCACTTCTCGATACTAAAACTAGTTTTCGAGCGCCTCTCGTGACCATCCAATACGCGACCTCTTGACCTAATCCACCCAAACCCCCAACAAGAATATAGGCTTTATTGGCGTCGAACCAACTCTTAGTGTTTGCAATTATTTTAATAGAATTTGAGTTAAGAGTCGTTTTTTCAAATGGTTCCTCATCTCGTATTTTAATCAAAACTTTTCCGATACTTTGACCGCTACTTAATTGACGGAACGCTTTGTCAATAGAATCCCGTTTGAAAACATCTCTATTGATCGGCTGAACAGAACCTTAGTTTTAAAAAAATTTAATTTTAAAATTGAATAATAAAATAGTTTTTAGAGAATGCAAACCATTATCTAAGCCTTCACTAAACCATTTCGCAAAACCTTTAAATATTTTTGGTATTAAACTTTCAAAAGTGTCTTCGCTTATAATTGAAGAGATGTTATAATATAAGGTATTTCTCAATAATTGATTATTAGGTGTTTGATCATAATTATCGATTTCTATATAACGACCATAATTGGCGACTATTCTATAGCTTGACTCTAATTTATCACTTGATAGTGAGTTGAATACAACATCGACTCCAATACCATTAGTGGCAGTTAGTATTTCGTCCACGAAATTGGGATCATTCGGATTGAATATGTATTTGTCTGGAATGTCATAATTTTCTATTAAAAATCTTCTTTTCTCGTCAGTCGAAGCCGTTGTTAATATTCTGCAATTCAATTGTTGACAAACTTGAATTGCTGTCAAACCGTTTGCATCGGTTCCGGAGTGTATTAAAATAGTTTCGCCTAAAACACCAACAAAATTAACTAAAATCAAATCTTAGTTTTCATTATTTAAAAATAATTGTAATAATTGTAATAATTGTGATAAACCTTTAAACAAAGTTAACTATAGTTTTGTTATTGTCATTATTGATAATATACTTAAGAATTTTTAAACAGAATTAAACAAACCTTCTTCTAGTTGTGCTCTATTTATAAGACTATACCAGACAGTAAAGTATCCGCTTATAACAGAAGCTCCGTCTTCTATAGACCACTTGTCGGGAACATTAATCAATAAATGAGGATTTATATCAATCGAAGTGGCGATTGATTTTCCAGTAGAGATACCCATAACTCGTTCTCCGGTATCACTTCTACGACCAGCGAATTCAAACCCAATTACTTTATCAATAAAATCTGCGCCCAATTGTCCTGAAAGTAAAATAAGTTAATATATATATTAAGAAAACCAAAATTACAAAACATGTATACCTGAAGCCACTGAAAGATCTTTGAAATCAATACCAGAGTAATAAATCTTAACATTAACTTCTTCTTCACTTATAGTCTCTAAAGTTGACAAATCAAACCATTTAAGACTCGAAATGTCACCCTTTTTAACGATATCCAGATATGCTTCTGTTGTTTCAATTTTATCATAATTTCTCTCCAAATTCAATAACCTATAAGTACCCCAACTATTGTCTCGGTATATATTAATTACTAAATCATTTCTCAACAATTTATTGAACGGCTCTTTATTGAAATCTATCGGTAATTCAAGTTTTGAATCACTGAATATACACCTGAATCTGTCTCCGCCCGGCTCTTGACGTAAACAATTAACTAAACCTATGATACCATTCAAGTTGTTATCATTAGCGAAAAGCCAAACATTTTCATTACGCGGTCTTTCTTTATATTCACTGAATTTTCTTTTTAACTCTTCGACCCATTCGTCATATTTACCGAATTTCACTTCAACTACTGCCTGATTATTCGGAGATAAGCTTTTGCCAACTTTTCTCAATAACACAACAGTTGATAAAATAGAGTCAGATTTACGACTAATTAAACTAAAGTTATTTAGTTTTGCATAGTCTTCAAAAGCCATAAGTCTTTCGTTAAGAATTATATTATTTATTAGTTTGTCTGTTGAGAAAAATTTTAACAATCTTTGAATAAATTTTTGGATATAAATTAAATCTAAATTAAATAGTTTTCAATAATACCTGAAAACTGGTTCAATAATTTTTCAGCTGACGATAACTGTGTGCGAAATACCCCTAACAAAAAGCCACCATCTCTTACATTATTAGATAAATCAGATGCGAAACTCTCGAAACTAATGTCCCACAAATCAATTGAGTCTTTATAGACCAACAAATCAACCGGAGCTGAAAGCGTAGGAAAATTAGTTTTCGTTAGATCCCAATTAATCAGTTGATAACCACTCTCTTGAATATCTTGTGGTAAGTTTTTTATATTCTTATTAGCGATAGTATAATCACAGACAAGTGGGTAATGAAAATAAAATCCCATATTACATAAGATGTCTTTAGCCATAATACCATTGCCTGTATTTAATTCAGCAATACTTAAGTTTCTCTGATTATTCTCATTCACGGTATCCAATAGTGATCTCATTAATCGTGCATTACTTGAAGTCAGATTCAACACATCCAGAGATAAATCATAATTTTCTTCAATAAACAGTTTTTTAATGTATTCCTTATTTAGTATTTTCTCATTAATCATATTTCCGTTTTCATCAAAAATACTTTGATATAAATTAATCAAAAGTTTTAAAAGTATTTGATTGTCATTAACGGGAAGTTTTAATAATTTGCTTAATTTTTCGTTATTTATATCGATATTGTTTCCATTGTCTGACTTTTTAACAGTTTCTGAAAGTTTCTGAACAATTATATCACAAGAAGTTATATAATCATTGAGTTCTTTGGCATCGATTTCTTCTATAGCATTGTCTTCAATATTAGGCACAAACACATACTTTTCCATCTGAACGCCTCTCATAATGTTCTTGAGAGGAATGTTTGCAAACTTTAATTCCTTTAATTCAATACCTGATGAATGATAAGAAAAATTAAACTTTTTTTAAACATAAAAGAGTTTGAATACCTTTAGAGACAACACATTTAAGATTAGAATCTGTTATAACTGGAAGTAATTCTTGTGATTTAGGAGTTATTTCTTGTGCTAATTCTTCATCATCTGCTGAGACAACAGTTTGTTTGCTGTTATCACTAAATAGTATTCTTGGATCGCATTTAAGTGATAGCAAACTGAGTGCTACATAAATAGATCGACTTGTAGTTTGAGTTAAGTATAACTGAATCATTGATTCAACAAAAGTAATAAAATTTCCGTCCCATTTGACTTTAGCGTATGATTTATCGAATCCATCGTATTGTACTTCTTGTATTTGTTTAAACTTTGGTCCGTAATCAAAACCGCGAACATTGAGCTCAGTATAGAAGTCATTTGTGTTCAGTTTATGGCCTCTCCTAATAGACAATTAAAATAAACTTTTAAAAGATATAACGATTTATATATATTGAGAGAAAACAGTAATTTTTTTTATCTCAAATTTAGACCACTTTTTGTTCAACAATTTTTATACAAATTTAAGGAATTATTTCAAACTTTTTTCATACCATATGTCATCCCTTGCCTCAAATTCTTCATTAACCAAATTTTGATACTGAAACTGATTCTCTTCAGGACAATAAACACGACCCGAAGTCGCGACATGATCTCCTTCAAGTACCACAAACTCTCCCGTCGGGTCCAGTAATCTGACGGAGAGCTTCACTTCTGTGTCTTCAATCAATTGGGTCAGACGTTTGAACTGTACGTTTTCAAAGACAACAGGAAACTGATACCATTGTTCGCCACGAGTTATAGCAAGTCTTCTCCAGACCATTAATAGATAACCAGTTGCAGGAAAAACACATTTACCATCGAAGGCGTGATCTTTTAGGAATTCTCTGTCAGGATTTGAGAGCGAAAAGCGTTGAACAAAATCAGACGCATTTGCCTGAGAGTGATATTCAGGATATTTCTTAACTAAGAATGTCTTGTTGTGGTCCCATTTCATTAGAGAAGATATAGATTGTGTACTTCGAGCCACAGGCCATTCAACAGTGGGATACAGTCGACTGATTATAATGTTAACTCCTAATTGATATAACTGTCCAATCGATGTAATAAACATTTCAAGATTTCCCGCATTATTGTTGCGCTTCAAAAGTCCTATATATTGAGCTGAAGGCAAACTTCGCTTAAATATAGCCGAGAAGAGGGCATGTGGTGCCAGCTCTATAATTATAGCATCTTTTGGGATGTATTTACTCGCATCGTGGAAAAGGACTGGACTTATCAGGTTATTAACGAAATAGTGAGCCGACGCATTAATTGCTTTTTCAGTATTCCATTCACTTTCAGGTATTGAAGTCGATATCCATTTACTACTTCTTGGCTTTGGATCAGTTATTACTGTTTTCAAGACTTCTGTCATTCTTCCGGCTGCGGGTAATAGTAGTGGACAATGGAATGGAATGTTAGCGCATTGGACCTCACGAGCGAAGATGTTTTCTGATACTAATTGTTCAACACATTTGTTGACCACATCATAAGCTCCCGATATAGTGACGGAATCGATAGAGTTATGACATGCAGTATAGACACCAGTCGGACACCGACTCTTCGTCTCTTCCCACGTGAGTCCCACCGCAGCCATCATTCCGTGTTCAACATTTGCATCTTTGATAGCTTTTCCTCTCCAGTAAGAAGTGATGACCGCCTGTTCTAATGTGAGACACCCGTCCGCATAACCACATGCTATCTCTCCGAACGAGTGACCGATAACATAGTCTGGAGTTATGCCCATTTCGGCAAAGACGTCGACCAATGCCACCTGCATTGAAGTTATGGCTACGAAATGATGTATTTTCTCGTCTAATGCTTTCGGATCGTCAGACAGTAACACATATAATAAGTCAATATTAAACTGTTTCAGAATATTTGAAGCTTTGTGTATAGTCTTATAGAAAATTTCGATTTCCATTAAAGACTTGGCCATTGCTGTCCACTGACTGCCCATTCCAGAGAAGAAGTAACAAATGGGTCGCTTTGCGTTCTCTACTTTTGATATCTTTTTGCTGTATTGATAACTATTATTGGTTTTCTTGATTACAAGTGAACCTCTATATGGAAATCCTGAGGAATATATAGATGGCGTCGGATTAACTATTTCTCCGATTAGAGCCAAAAAATCTTTTGTTACTTTTTGAGGGTTTTTCTCAATAAATTCAAAAATATGATTAACTGCTTCTTCAGTTCTGCCACAAATGTTTACTAAACGCGGAATTTTTTCGGCTATTTTTAGGCAATCATCTGATGGTTCCTTTTTGTTAGGCTTAAGCAATGCGTGACAGTTAACGCCTCCGATTCCAAAAGAATTCACCCCTTAAATGATAGTTATAGTAAAAATTTTAAAATGTAAAAAAGGGTTTCAATTAATTTACCAGCAATTCCTGGTTCATAGTCTGTATTTTCATTTATAGGAACCAGTGGTGGACACATTTCAGCGATTTCTGACTTTAATGTTTTAAGATTAAGATTAGCGGGAATTCTCTTATTTTCATAAACAATCAACAACTTTGCGAGTGAGGCCACACCAGATGCTGCCTCTCCGTGACCAATATTGCTCTTCAACAAACCGACCGGTAGTTTAGTTTTCCTATCCTTACAATAGGCATCCAATATAGCTTTTGCCTCTTGTGGATCACCCACTTTAGTACCTGTTCCGTGACCTTCAAAGTAGTTAACATCGTGTGGATTAATACCCGCTTCTGTATAAGTTGTAACCATTAAATCGTATTGACTTTCAGATGACGGGAAAAACATTCCCGAAATTTTGTAGCCATCGATGTTAGTGCGCGAGTGAAGAACTGTAGCGTAAATCCGTTTCGAGTCTGGTTTGCGCTGTAAGAAAAGACTGGCCACTGTCTCACCGCGCACGTAACCGTTCGCGTCCTGATCCCAGACTCTGGACATACCTGAAGATCATTAGTAACAACTTATTAATACATAAATTAAGTTTCATTGAAAATAAATTATTTTTGACATTTAGTTCTAAAATTATTTTTTGGTTAAGCTTAGAATTGATCTGATTTCGAAAATTTTTACATTATATTTATTTATAAAAAATTTTATTTAAATTTTCAAAATATTTTCTAAGAAAACTCAACTATTTGTCTCATTTCTTATGTACTAAAAAAATCGTGTTTGTCCGTGTGTGTGTGTCTGTAATTCCGCAATAATATAATATAATTTTTTAACAACAATACTATTTACATAATTTTATAAATGTTTTTCAAAAAAGCTAAATGCACGGTAAAGGCTATAACAATACTTTTATTACTACGAATACGCTGCGTAAACGGGCTTAAAAACTCAAATTGAAAACTTATTATCTACAGCTTAAAATATACACTGAATTAACACAGTTTAAAAATTTAGAATATGCTTGAATTTAAAAGTTGCGTAGCAACGGGACACACTCTCATATGTAATCTCAATAGTTTCGAAAACCTAAGAGCCCGAGCCTCTGCCCTCAGCTCAATTCTGTTCCTGAACTTTCGTATATTTAATAAAATTTTGTATATTACACGGGCTAATATCATAGTTATATTTTAATTTATTAAGTTGCGAAGCAACGGGAGCCGCCAGCAATGAGTGCTGTTATAAGTCCTGTTGTACTATTGTATGGAATGACTGCTGTAATTTTTGGGCTCGCGCTCACATATTCTAAAAATATTAAGTACAGGAAAGCATAGCCTGTAAATTGCATGAATTGCGCGTTG
>JAQGAM010001119.1:0-10225 GCA_034697665.1 Nanhermannia comitalis
CATTCGCTACATTAGTTACGGTATATCCGTTATATCGTATTATATGAATATATCTAACTTGCAATGTTACTTTAGTATACCAATGGAGTTAAGTTAATCTTAAATTAGATTAATACAAAAGACAAACTAATTTACTATTGAACAATATTTGAATACAGGTATGTATTGAAAAAGTAATTATAAGGAAAGTGAAATATTAAAAACGTGAAGTCCGCTGAACTACTTGTATGAAACCCAATACTAGTATTATTAATAAAGTCTAGTTTCAGACAATCAGATTTGATTAATTTCAGATATTGATATGTAGAACAGTATATTTTTTGGTATTTGCAGATTGTATTTACAGGTACTATAGAAAACTCTTAAATACATATTTATAGAGAATATTTATTATGTGTAATAAGTTTGAGGCAGACACGAGTATGATATAAAAGCGGCTTTACTTTAATATGAAATTGTTTCACTGTGTATGCCTTTATTTTGTTTATAAAAAATTTATATTCATTTTTAAGAATAGGAGCATTTGAGAGGTGTGAGGTCTTTCATCGCCCAACCCTGGGATATAAAGTATTTCAAACATAAGTCAAGGCTAGTAATCGAAAAATATTTGAATATAAAGAGAATAATAAATACCTATTAAAAAATATAATGAACTTTTATTAAACTATGGCTTATATTATAGGGTTTACCATAATATTGCTTTCGAATAATTTTTCACTTTCAGTATTATGCAACACATTTGCTGTGTTTGCTCTCTTTATATTGTGTTTGAATTTTATAGAAACTAATGTCTTATAAATACTGGTATTAGAATTTGTTTTGCATATAAATCAAAAGAATGACTTAAGAATCTAATGATTGCATAAGTTTAATCTCAATTCAAAAATTCTTGATTCCTATGTTTATATTTATAAATATTTATAAGTTATATCAGAGTTATATAAGATTATCACAATTTGTAATCAACCAAAAGTTCAATATAAGTAATTGTTCTCATTCTCTGTTTATAATCTGAGTGAAAAGATCTGTTTCATAGTGACCATAATGACAACTTTCACATTGAAAAAATTCGACAAATAAAGTTTTGATTTACATGTTCACACCTATTGTGTAAATACAAGAGATATCCCATTAGAAGATAAGAAAAAATTCAGGAAAAGAATAAAAGTTAGAGCAACACTCAAATGATATAACTTAATGCTAAATTTTCAACCGGTTTAATAAGCCCTTTAAGTTCCAAAACTTATGTTATTGAACATTGAATACTATGATAACTAATTATACTAGTTTTGCATTAATATAACTAACTGATGATTCAACCAAATTATATGATAAATTTAGAATAAAATTTATCAATTGATAAGATTTAGACAAATTATAGAGAGAAAAATTAAAATTAGATAATATAAAAAATTGCTATATTTGTACTGAACACAAAAAATTAAAAAGTTTCGAATATATATCGGAATGCATGCAAATTACTGTTTAATTATATGAAATTAAAGATTTGCAAACCTATGCTTGGCTTGAGGGTCACCACTGCTGGGGATAAACATAATTCCTGTCGAACTAATTATACATATAATCAAAGATATTAATAAGACTGGCTTATAGTTTCCCATTTTGTCAGCTATTAATCCAGCGATTGGCGGACCGATGACTTGACTAAAAGGGAGTATTGTATAGATAATTGCCGTCTCTTCAACAGTAATTCCAAGTTGTCTCATATGAATTGTCATATATGGGAGAAGACATGCAGAAGCTATAATAGTAAAATTAATAACACATTTGCTTAACTAATAAAACTTAACTTAACTATTAATTAATACATACCTCCAAACCAACAAAATAAAATCAATTTAAGAGGAAAAAGTGCTCGATTTATTCGAAAGAATTCCATTCTTATGCTATTGTGAACTGTTCTTGTAATACTAGTAATCACTTTAAGAGTAAATACGACTAAATAGTGTTTATGTGCTTTTATCTTTTGGTCCAAATTTTGCTATAATAAACATCACTATCTTTTGAAAGTATCATAAAAGGAGCCTAATATTGTAACATTAGTCACATGGAGAAGTTGACAAGTCTATCAACTCAAAGCTTACGAGTCAGTGTAGATAAGTTTATAAACCTTTCAATTCTAGCAAATAAATTATCAAATAAATGCTTAAATGTTGCAAATAATTAAAACCAATTAATCATTTGATAATTAAAACCAATTTATGATTTGATAATTAAAACCAATTTATCATTTGATAATTTATATTTTATTTATCAACTAAAAAGCTTAAGAATTATGCGATAATTATATAAATTACATTTCAATATTGATTTCAATGTTACATCGAATCTCACAAAATGAAGAAATTGATTAATAAACAAAATATTGAAAACAATGAACAAAATGCAAAATTATGTGGTCGTCAATAAAAAAAACAATGAATTTAATAATAAAATACAACTCAATGAATAAATAGCGAAATATTTAAATTCCGGGCATAATGTATGCGATATTATCTAAAGTTTGCTTATGTGTCTCTTGAGAACAACCGTCCAGTTTTGGATCTAATTTAGTCAGACATAGAAGAGGTCCGATTGCGCATAAGGTAGAGTCGAGTAATACAGATAAAGATCCTGAAACAGCGATTTGTCCGCTGTGTTCTTTGAGACGCTGTCCGATTAAACTTAAAGATTCTCCGAGTAATCGTAAATGTGCGGACACATCAATAGGAGACGTGCCTATAGGTCTCGGCTCATCAATAGACGTATATCTCGAGTAGTCGTCACTATTGAGCAAATCTGAACTCAACGCAGAAGAGGCGCCAAAAGATGCCTTCACTTTAGAGTCTTGTGAAAGCGATGAAAGTTTAGGCTTTCCGGTGCTTATAAGAGAAGATCCCTTTCCGGTCAGTTTTTGTGCTTTACGTTTCCACTGAGTTTTCTCATTCTTGGGCATCGACTGCCAAATCTCACCCAATTTTCTGCTGACATCAGCGAAATCCATATCAGGACAGGTCTGTTGTATTTTACTTCTATGTTCTTTACTCCATAGCATATATGCTGTTATTACAGATCTTTTCTTTTTAGGTTTTTCTCCTTCGGCTAAGTTTTTGGCCTTTTTTGACTTCTTTTCTTCTCTCTTATTATCTGTTAATGCTTTTGGTTGTCGCGAACGCTTATTCTTTGGCTTAGCTTTAATCAGATCTTCAGTTGCGATGACAAGAGATGTTTCTTCAAAATCATCGTCAATAGAAACAGTCGACAAATCTTCTAAAGGAAAGAATTTTTTCTTTTTATTTCCTTTAGTCTTAGTATTAGAGACAGGCGTCGGAACGCCTGACGTTATTTGTCTGAATAGACGATTCGCAGCCGATTCGTGTTCTTTCTTCTTCGGTTTCAATATTTTAGTGACTTTTGGCGTTTCTGTAATTGAATTATTAGTATTACTATTAGTTGTGGGCAATGATTGTTCGCAAATAACTTTTTCTTCGGTTTCTTGGGTTTCTTCGACTTTTTCTTCTTTGACTTCAGGCGTGCTCTCAATAACTTCTTTCTCAACATTGACATTGACATTGACATCAGGTATTAAAGCATTAATTTCTTTCTTATTGGTGTGAGTCTTGACTTTTTTATTAGAGTTTGATTTGGTTTTGCGCTCAACTGAACTCAATTGAGGAACTGTTGGCTTCTCTTCAATTACATTCAATTTAGGCGTCATTTGAATCTCGTTTTTCTCAATTGTGTCCAAATGTGGAGCATTTGGTGATAAGATTCCCGTTATTTTGCTTTTAGGGATCTTAAGGGGAGGAATGGTTGCCTTCTTTGTGCTGCTGTTCATGCAATCGCTGGCATTGCTCTCTATTTTCACTGATTGCTCGCTTATTATCAACGGTTTTGACACTTCAGGAGTGATGACAGGGCTCGGACTCAGCGATAACTTAATCTTCAACTTTTTCTTAAGCGGTTGACTAAACTCTGGATCAGATGTGATGACACCTGTGCTCTCATTACTGTTATTATTATTATTATTAATAGCAATATCGTTACTATCATTACAATTAATGCTATTATTAGAGTTACTATTATTTGAATGAATTGTTGAACTTTTAACTAAATGTTTATTATTATTATTCAATTGATTACTACTATTGGTCTCGTTTTCCATTTCAATAAGTTTTGCGCTTTTCTTCCGAACTCTTCCACTTCTGGAAACGCCTCCGCTCGACATCTCGTCAATTGTTGTATGTCTTCAGTTAATTATTTAAATTGAATGCGAGTTATGAACAGTCGGTTTGTTATAGTTTTCGTTTGTACTCAAAATAGAGTTTATTTATTAGTATTTGTTTTGAATTTTGATTTTAAAATATTTTCAATCAAAATATCAACACAAGAGACTAACTTTAGGGGTTTTATTCATATTTCATTTCGTTTATTGATATTTATTGATATATCAATACATTTGTCGTTATATTTATTCAATCTTTAAGTTTATTCTTTTCAATATATTGTAAATTATTGTTTGGCAAACATTTCAATTATATTAAACTAATTAGGGATGAAATGTTACCCAACTATTGCATTATTTGATTAAAATATAATACTTTATAAATATTTTGAATGAATTGAAGCGATGAGTAGTAGAAAAACAAACCGTTAGATCGCAGTTATAGTTCACTATCAAAAACTTTTTCAACTTAAGTTTGGATAAAGTTTTGCTAAAATTGGTTTAAATCTTAATTTTATAATTTTTTTTTGTAAAGTTTGTATTTAATGAATAAATTGAAATAAAATTAAGCGTTAAATTAAAAAAATACAAAAAACTGAATTTTTGAGACAAATTTTTCTTTTAAATCACTTCAATTGAAAGTGACCTAAAGTTAGAAAACTTTTACAATAAGAAAATTTATAAATTGATTGAATAAATGACTGACAATTGTATTTTATGCTCCATTTTCTTGTTTGTCAGACAATTGAGTCTTTTATTTACAAAATTTATTTTCTCTTAGAATTCAAAAAACTTGAGAACCAGTGCATGTTTCAGATGAGTTGTGTTGATAAGAATGGAGAATAACAATGAAAAAGATTGGTTGCTATGCTATGTTGCTCTGGCTTTAGCTTATTATATGCTATGCAAGTGTTTTCTCTTTACATAAAATACAATAAATGAGACCCTAGTTATGGACCAAACATACAGTTAATTACATAGAAATTTACAATTTGTTTGTTTTTGATAATCAATGACTGAATGAACTCAAATGAGAACCAAATCTAAGGAAGTTTAAGAATTGTTAAACAAAAACCTTGTATTTTGATCGACAATCAGACAAATGAGTTGTAAAAAGTTTGAAGTGATGTCAAAGCCTTCAAATATATAAAAAATCTGTTAATATTTATTAACTTTTAGATCTGGTTCAAGACATTTATGATTTTATAAATATTTCGATCAAACTATGAATTTCTTGACTATTCTTAAACCTATGACTTTAAGCACTGATTAACTATTTATTAGAACATCTATTAAATGATTGCATTTAGGGATTGAAACAAATTTTTTTATACAATTTGTTTGAATTAATATTTGAGAAAATGATTCATTGATTTTAAATTTTCAACAAAGCATTTAATTCATTAAATTCAGTTTTATCAAAAAAGGATTAGCCTTGAATTCAGTGTTATTGAAAATTTTGATTTAAATGTTTAATTAATTAATACGAAAATCTGTTTGAAACTAAAATAAAGAAAGAAAAGCATTTGATTATAAAATAATGACTATTATTATAGCATTAAATGAAATGACAAGTTTTGAAAACTTTAGAAAATTGATTATAATTTCAAAAGAAAATAGCAATCAATAAAAGTTTGATTGCATTAAATGCTCTGCTTTTTAGAAAAATGAAACTTAAAATAAATAATTAATGACTGTCATTAAAAGCGTAGTGATTGAGAGTAATATATAATGCGATAGAGAAGTATTTAAAAGTTTTGATAAGTTTGTAATCAAATAGTTGTTGAGATGGTCTCAGTTTACACTTTGCTTTATTATTCATGCGCTCACTAATGACAAAAAGTAACTTCATTTCAATATACAGTGAAAAAGGAAAAAATAATAAAATTAATCTTAAAAAAGAGAAAATTCATTGCAGAGTAGTTTTAGCGAAATATAAATTGATTTTTATATAAATTCAATTAAATTTAAAGCCTATTAGAGAGTATATTGTAAATGATGGCAAAGAAGCTGATTTCCAATTGGACACGAGAGTCACGTGACGTCATCGACTAATTTACATATTGTGAGAGCAAAAGCAAAAGCAAAGCTTAGCTGAATATTGAAGCTATCCTGCAATGAATGTGTGCTGTTTTGTGCTGTTTAGGGCATTGCCAGTCACATACACTCACATACACTCATAGAAAGAGAGCTGAAGCGTTAGGACAAAGAAAGTTGTTTAGAAAAATAGCAATTGCGATGTGATTATTGCCAAAAACAATTGAAAAACTCGACTCAAAGGTATGTGTTTTTGCCTTTATTTTAGTATCAATTAGTGTTTATCTGTTTGGAGGGCTTTTCATTTGTATGCTTTTGTGGGGTAAGAAGAAGAGTAGGATCGCATGTTGTCGACTGTGAGATATATATGTGTACTATTATAGCTGTAATAGTTATGTGCAGTCTATATGTGAGGGATATCGAGAGGGAGATCAGGAGAAGGAGACGGCTGAGAGAGTGCTTCCAAACTTGTGTTGGGAGTGTTTTGTAGGGCTTTCTGTTCCTCAATTTGGGTGAACTCTACTCGCAAGTCAACTGATGGCCAACTTTTCTGATATAACTGTTCATTGTATTTGAGATAGTGATTGCATATAACGTATGAATGATATGATGTTTCTGTTTATTTGATTATATGAGAGACCGCCGGAAACTGAGATGTGCTATAAATATATTGATAGTTGACTTCACGCTTAAGTTATATCAATATATAAACCAATGTTTTCTTAGTTTTTTGTTACTATTATGTGATGTCGTGATAAACGTTATATTGAGTTAAGAGTAGGATAATAGAGAGTTGGCTTCTCTTTGGATACCTATTAGAGGAAGACTACTCTCTCATACTCTAACAGTAATACTAATAGTAGTGATGATAAGTGTGTTGAGAATGTGTTCAGTGACTTATAGAAAGCAATGGCATCAGTAGTGCATAACATTCAATGTTTTGATGCCATTAACCCACTGACTAAACTATATTTCCTATTTATTTTCCGTCTTCTCTTATGTATGTTCTGTATATGTTGTGTATGAATCTCATGTATATGTTGTTTGTGGTCCAGCCGACTAAAAAGTGGTTTAACGGGAAATCAGTGCACTTCTGACTAGACTGACAGCATTTCTCACATCACAACTATATTTTGTTATTATTTTTGATGTCAAGATCATAGTTGAGGTGCATTACTATTATAGCTCCCATTCTATATAATACAATATTGCATTATTAGTGCTATTATTGATATATTAATATTATGTCTATTTGTTTCGCATTAGTTTCGTGTTATATCTCTTTTCATAATACAGTACAATAATTAAAGTTATTAAACGCGCTCTCATTTTGAATTCGTGTTACACTTTATTAGTTGAAAATTTCTGTGATAATGAACTGATGGCACTGTTTCTCTCCAATAACTGATCCAAACTAATTGATTAATTAACTATTTATTAAAGTTTATTCTTTTAAAGTCTATTATTTATAAATTATAATTCATTATAAGTCTGACTCTAATTGTATGAACTATTCATCATTTGAAGCATTGGTCGCATTAATAAGTTTTGTCGATAACTAACTGAAAGTCCAGTCGAAGGCAAGTTATTATGAAATACTGCAAAATAACTCATACTATAAGTCAGTATTAGTTGTTTTGATCCGATTATTACTGTATTTTTGTGAGTACTGAAAACAGAATATCCAATATATGAATCATTACTTTTATTATTATATTGATATTTGTGTTGTTTTATGATAAGTAATAATAAGTTAGTTATAAATGTAGACAACAATTGATTTGTAGGAACTCTTGTTGACAGACTATTATCTTTTAGTTAAACATTTGATGATAATGTTTATAAACAGCATTTGGTTTGCATAGTGTTTGGTTTAATGTAAGCAAAAGTTAAGTAAAAGCAAAAATCGTATGTTTTTTTCGTATAGACTGTTGAGTAGGTATTGGTAAGCATTGAGTGTTGAGCTAAGAGTGACTGTTAGTTGGCTGGGATTCTGGTCTCCAATGATTCAGTGTTCATGAATTTGATTTGATATTAGATTGAATCTTACTATTGCTTACTATAAAGACTATTACTACAGAATGTTATAGAAGAGAACTATAGACTACTGCTGACTAATTTCGCTTCTTTGTCGATAAATTCGTTGTTGACATTGAGTATAGCACTTGTGAATCTAGTTTATCGACCCTTTTGCCGACTTTCTCAATGAGTCTTTATTGGACAGAGAGTGAGACACCCCTCAGGATGTTAACATAGGTCAGACCCGCTTTTTAGCTATTTCTCAAACCAAAATGCATGCATTTTTGTAAAGTACTCTCAAATTTCTCATTTGTGAGCATATATGAGCACATTCTATGAGTATATTCTATGAGCACATACAGCGCGAGCACATATGGCCAAACAAAATAAGGTTACTTTAGAAATGTCGCCAAAATGTTAAATTTGATTCTTTGGTTTCTTTATTATACAAAGAAAGCCATTGCTATCGTTTGTCTTTCACATATTGTGTTTCCCATTGATTTGCTGCTCGTCTATAGAATTGAATGCTTTTTATTTGATTATTCTATACGTTAAACAGATAACGAGTCTATGTATACGAGTCTATGTATGTTTGTGTTTACTTATTCTCAGACTTATGTTGAGGCACTTTAATCACAATTTCGTTCAGATCTACCATTTCTTTAGACAATTATTATTATTATTAGTAAATCTTTTTTAAACATTAAAGAAAAGAGAACAGAGTCACGAATGTCGCTCTCAATTGGCCCGTTGGCCATGAACTCAGGCTCTTCTCTTCAGTAATACTCAACTTAATAGTTTTTCTTCAATATTATTACAAGTTATTAATACGTAAGACTAATGCCAAAGCTATTACTTTATAGACATCGCTAAATATGTAATTATGAGTTCCAAACGTTTTTATATGACTTTATATGGCTTTATATGGCTTCACCTTTTTTAGATTTAAAGCTAATTTGCAAAACTTAATTAATTATAAATAGTTTTTACGCTTGGAATGTAATGTAATGTTAATCACTTTTATTTAGTGGTCAGTAAAGTCTATTTTCATTTTAAATGTTTTAAAGTCTAATTAAATAATGCATTTTTCTAACTTGTTTATGGTCTCACTTATAAAATATAAGATTTAAGACTTAAGACTCAAATATAATAATTATTCAAAGAATTTCGATTAAAGTTTATTACTTTGTTTTCTAAGAAATCAATCATTTTTTAGTAAAAGAACTTTTAACTATATATATATAAAACATGTGTGGCATGACTTGAATCATACATTTACTGTATAATTAGATTTTAAATTTATTTCATATATTATATACCAGTTATAGCAAGAATACTAATTTGAAGCCAACTCTGACTAAGAATTTAGAAATTTGAAATCGGATATTAACATAAGTTATATATTTTGATGACTTCTTAATGAGAGTCAAATTTAAAATACTTTTTTAGAAACAAAGTCTGTTTTGATTTGCGCTCAACTGACAAATCAGAGTAATAGACATTAGTTTTATTGTTAACTAAATTAATAGAAATCGAGTATTTTTTTTTTGATTGATATATTGTATTGAATTATTCTTTATTTAGACATCACTTTGAATTGAGTTTTCTCCAGAATATAATTCTATTGATGATTCTTTATTTGACTCAAATGTTAGTTTTCTATACAATAGATTAAGTATTTTTGACTTCAATGTCCATTTCCTCTCATTCATCTTCATTCTAACTTATGTTATAATTAGGACTTTGCCCTCTATGCAAATGCTTTGCCTCACAAGTGCTACGAATTTACAAAATTCATCAAATCATTTACTGGAATCGTCTTTAATATTTATACCGTATCAATCCTTCAGTAATGAAAAACAGAATTATTGTACAGTATATACATTGTATTATATGATTCATCGCATTTCAATATAATCAGAATCTTTGTGTTGAATCATGTCT
>JAQGAM010001120.1:0-10219 GCA_034697665.1 Nanhermannia comitalis
AGGTTTGCTATCTCTTTGTATAGAATAATGTAATCTATGTTATCTATGTTATGACACTTATAGCATTAGTGTCAAAAAAAGGGCCAATCTTTACAAATTAATTATTGCGTTTTGATTAGGGGTTAGCTATAAGTTTTTACAGGACCATCTCTTCCCTTTACACCATACGTAAACCTATGTGCAGAAGTTTTTTAACAGTTTTTCCATTTTGAACTAAAATATACAATACCTCCTTGTAAATTGTACATTCTTTGAAACATGTGCTATACTTTTTAATTTTTGTAAGCTAATTCATATTCATTGCATCATTTTGGGTCAAAATAGAGAAGCTGTCAAAAAAAACTACTCGTATAGGTTTACAACAAATGATAGTAAGCTCTGATGTGAAACTATTATTTACATTCATGTTTAATGAATACATAATATTCTTATCTGTTAAGAACTTCTCATAACTTATTTGGTATAAGCTTTCGAAAGGATTAGACTTCTTAATGAGACTCAATTTCTTAGCAATTTTAATATCTGATCAGTTGATTTTTGATGCAAACATTAGACAATACCAAGAATAGTATTAATGTAAATGAATTACAAACCTATGACTAAAGTGTTCCGAAAAATTAATTTATTATTACCAATTTGTGTACTCAAGAGATTTTTATTCAACACCTTCAACGAGAAGCACCGGCCGACTGTTGAGGACTTATTTACAAAGGATTTTAATATGGGCACAATGTCATTAAAGGTATGGATATTTTGTGCTAAACCAATAAAAATTATCATAAGATAAACAATAATGAATTGGACCAAATCAGTAAAAAATGCCATAAACACTATTAATAACAATAATTTAATTTATTATTATTATAAATTATTATTAGAATCATAAATATAAGTTTATAAAAGATTTATTAGTACTTATATTTTGTTTCGTTTTATCACATTTGGACATTTATTTCTTTTGGTCTTTTATTTTTTTATATGAAACAGCTTTAGAGACATGTCTTTAAAGATTTATTTGATTTAACATATAAGTTGATTTTTGGCCAAATTCAAAATTAGGTCGACTTCCTCGACACTGAAGGAGACATGCAATTTCCAGCCATGAGACGTCTTTCCATAGCCAATGCACACGCCTTTTTGTTGGTCTATAGGTATTGTTGGGAATAAATTGGAAACTTTTTTAGATAAATAAAAATGTTTGACATCTATTCTTAAAGTGTTGATAATTTGTGTACATTCGATGTCGTTAAGACATGTTTTGAAGAAATTAAAGAAGTCAGGACTGACTTTCAGGTATACACCAATAAAATAGAAATTAATTTTCTTATGATTTAATAATTTTATTAAATTTGTGGGTCAAAGGATGTGCCTATAATTTTTGTGGGCAATAAAAGTGATCTCGCAGACGAACACAGACAAGTGCCCAAAGAAGATGTGGCCGAATGGGTTAGCCTTAAACAATTCCGTTTATTGTTTTTAATATCAGTTTTTAATTGACAGAGGGATTCAATTTTTATTTTCATTTAATTTAAAGAAAATTAATTAATTAATATTTCAAAATGACTTACTTTTAAAAAAATCTGTTCTCTTAAAAATTTTAGAAAAGATTACAAAAATAAAATTGAATTCTTTGAAAATAATTTTAATATGGAAATAACATAAAAACTTAAATATATTTTAAATTTATGTGCAGGTGTTCTGCGAACTGCCAAAACTAAGAACAAAAGTTAGTCATAAAATTGATGAAATGCCTAAACAAAAGCAGTTTATCTTCAACTTTATAATTAAATGTTTGCATTGAATGGCTTCTGTTTTATAGGTAATGGAATGTTCCGCCAAAACGAACTTTAACGTAAAAGAAATATTCAAAGCGTTTCTACAATTAGCGCGTATTCCTTTACCATCAGATGAAGGATTAAAGAGAAGATCGAGTGCACAGGCGCGGGTCAGTAATGGTAAATCACGATTTTCTGGTAATACGAGCTTAAGTCCCAATCACACTGTTAATGATCCGGAATCAGGAGCCGGTTCTAGTATTGGCCAACGCTTAAAGCCTCGCAGCAGAAGTTTGATAAGAAGAACGAGTAAAAAAGTATCAAAAATCAAAGAACCGGCATCTGATGCCGACGATTGTGCTGTTTCTTGATTTATTTCGGAAAAACAACTTTTATAAACAGACTTACACGGCATCGAATTAATTTTCAAGTTTTTTCTACAAAAGTAAAAACTATCAAAAGTTTAGCTTTAAAAGTGTGACATATCATTCAACTTTTACCGTATTAAGAAAATGCCGTTTTTCGAAAATTAATTTTATCTTTAAATCATATTATTGAGGAATCTATAATTGAAATTCAGCACTGATCTGATGTTTGTACGCTTTTAATGGGAAAAATATGATTTTATTTAAATTGAAATGTGTTAAAACTTGCATCATATCCAAGACTGAGTTAATAATTTAATTTTTTCAATCATTGTTCAAAACATAAAAACTTTACCAATAAAGGCGTTTAACTTAACTAACGTTTTACTGTGAATACAAAAGAGAGACTTTTATTAAAGCAAAGGAAAAATATAATACGTGTGCCATAAAAATAAGTTACATTTACTCTATCATAAAGACCTTTATCGATATATACAGTACTTTCAGATTAATTTAATACAAAAGTGAAGTTTTCAATCGCTAAGCATTAGTTTCAAGTGATTGCCAATATGTATATACCATTCATGTTCGATAAATAACCCCAATAATGATTTGTATCTATTTATAGTGATTGTATAGTAACAAGGCTTTTATTATACCTTATTTTAATTGAAATCTTATTGTTGTTCATAAGTATTTAAGTTTCAGGTTTAATTTTACAAGATGAAAGTTATTTTCTTATTCCCATTATATAATCAATCGATTATTTGATTGCCAGATAAAAGTAAGTTCATAAACAATTCATGAACAAAGGTTATACTTTTCTATTTAAATATTACTTACCGAACCTAATCTGCTCGAAACTGCTAAAAATATAAGTTCTAAAACTCAGTTTTCTTCTCCTTATAATCTTATTGAACCTGTTTTACTATTACAATAGTTTGTTTTGCTGCTATTTTTGTTTGAAGTATTTTTCAAACTGTAATAATTACTCAAATATAATACTTAAAGTCTATTATAAATTTATTGAATAAATAACTTCATACATACAACGTTTTTAGTATTCCTCGGAAAGCTAAATAATACAATTCAACATATAGACAAAGCAGAGATTCCTAATCTACATTTTGCGGACCACTAGAGTCCGCAGAGTTAAAAATCTTAACATTAAGCTCAATGAGAGCCACGTTATTATTTATATGTAAGTAGTCCGCGAGGCAAAAAAGGTTGGGAACTACTGGACTAAAGAACTGATGCACAATTGTAAATGAGTTTCATTAAAAAAAATTGGTTCTCTTCATTGATCATCAATTCTTAAGAATAGCAGATTCAATAAATAATAAATTAAGTGCTACTGTTATTATAATAAACAGATCTTAAGTATGAACGAAACAATTTTAGAACAAATTGTTATAAAGTTCATTCATTACCAATTATGTTCCAACTCAATGCTAGGATTTGTGCCATAACTTAATTTAAAGTTAATTTTCAAACAATAGAAAATTTAAGAATATATCAATTGAGTGATTTATTTGTTTTAAATTAGCAATAATTGAAACAAATGAGAAAATAACTCGAAATAAAGCGGAACATTTTATGAGATTATAGAGAGAAATAAGCTGAGTATTAATACTTATTTTTACTAGCACATTTATTTAACCAAATAAATATACTGTCGACATGAATTAAAGTAGAAATAAATACTACTTCTATTATTCATACTTTCTTTTGATTATACCATTAGAGCAAAATGTAATTTAGTTTTACTCAAAGAAAAAGCATTGTTTCAACTCTAGGGAATAGTCTTAGCGATGGGACATCTTTTTTGTAACATAAACTACTAATAAAACTCATAACTGGAATGATAAAAAATCGAGTCATTCGAGTTGTTCAAAATCTTTAAATCCTCTTATATTATGTACTGTTCTGTTCTGTTTGTGTTAGAAGTATTTACAGTCATACATGTATGTATGCATTGACTATATATAAATATATAAATTATTCATAATTCTTTTCGAAATATAACCGGCAAACGATTGTTTCTATAGTAATATCAATAATATCACCGCTTTTGCCATTCAGAGAATTATGAGGCCTTTTATATAAATATAATGACAATTGCGTTCATAAAGTTATTTTATCATTACTGATACTATACTGTACGTACATGCCTTTGATTCATAATCAATGGTAAATTATGTAATAATTCGACAGTTTTTAGAATTAAAATCAAAGTTTTTTAAAATATTTAAATTTCTGTTATGATAAACATTGGATATATTATCAGTTTTTGTTGTAAAGATTCTTTCATTATTTAAATACAAAGAATTTTAAAAATTGCTAATTCAATAAAATTAACAATTAATGAATGAAAAATTGAATCTGAATTACTTATTGATTTATTTATATTCTAAATATTGATTTTCAGACACATTAAATTAATATAAAAAATTTGAGATATTTATTATTATACTTTTTTCTGATTGATTTAAAAGTTTAATAATAAGCATTCCAAATATCCATTAAATAAGTTTTTATCTGAAAAACTAATATGCAAAGCATTTTCTAAACCTGGATTTCGTAAAGTAAGATATAATAAATGTCTCCAATTGTTGGAATAATATATTTTGAAATAGAGATCATTTGTATGCTTACTATTAGAAAATAAGGTAATAAATTTGAAGTAACAAAACAAATGTTTGAGTTAAAATAAGATATATACTATAAAAAAAAGTACTATGTAAATTCAATTTCCAAATAAGTAAATGAGGAATACAAGGCGTTAAAAAAATTAAGCGGAAAGCGATAAATTAGTATGGGTAATTATGATAAATCTTAATTTAACTTATCATAATCTGATTGCAATAATTAATCTGACAAAACAACTGCGATAATATTTGAAACGAGAATAATTTTTAATTAAGAGATATCTATTGCAAATATAAGTTAATGTTTCTCTTCATATTGTTAGAGCATTTACAGTGCATTGAATTTTTTTTCAAAATTTAAAAAAAATAAAAATGTGAATGCAAAAATTTATTGTAAAATTTTTTTTAACATTATTGTGTAAGCACGGACTGACATTATTTTTTTTAATAATATAGATTATTAAAAAATAGTGTGAGTGCTTCTGTGTGTGATTCCGCAATAATGTGAATACAATCTTTTTACAACAATAAGATTCATATTTTTATCATAAAATTTTTTCAAAAAGGCAAAAGTACTGTAAATGCTATAACAATGCTGTTTAAATACTGGATTTTCAAAAATTACATTCCACAGGATAATATCATATATATGAGTTGCGTAGCAGCGCGAGCTTATATTTTAATTTATAAATTTTGAAATAGATCTTTACTCTATGGAAACTAAACACAAAATGACACAGATTTTCTATATTATTGAAAATCTATTTTGATTTGATTTTCTATTTTCTAGTTCATTGTTGCAGGTTTCATTTTTGTATATATTCGATTTTCTATATTATTGATGACCTCTATTTTTGTGATCTCATACAACCCCTGTTTTTATGATCTGAGAAGTGTCTACAGACGAACAGACACGATCACAAAACTATATAATCGATTGTTCCGCAGTGGCAGTTAAAAAATTAGTTTAACATTTGCAAAGAAATAATTGTTGTAATTTTATGATTTAATGTAAAGGTTTACAGTAAAGGGTGTAATGATTCATAAGTTTATTACTTATCGCGAGACAAAATTTTAATTAATTTAATGATTAATTATTTGTAGTTTACTTTACTAACGCTTAACCCGATCGAGGCTTTAATCTAAAAATTACACAATCACTCATTCGTTTAATGGAAAGAGTAATTGACTTAAAAATGGGAGCACTTCAAGCCACCAATTTTCAAATCACCGATTCTATGTTTTAATATAATTTTAGCAAACTTTTCCCATTATCTTTTATGATAAACACTGATTTTAATTATTTAAAAACTACTTTATAATAAATTTTATTTTAATTAATACATAATTTTTGGTCGTGTTTATAAAGATATTAAAATTTGCATTGTGTAAAGGGTTCATATATATGGAAACTAGACGAGCCAGCTAAAAGAGCTTAAAGCGGACTGTAGGACTAGACATAGCTGCAAGGTTCGGAAAGCCGAGCTTTCATCTATTGTAACCTAAGGAGAGTAAACTAACTCGAATTTATAAATGTGCAAAATAATTAAATATAAATAAACATTGAAGTATTTATTAAAATAAAAATTATTATTAACATGTAGTGTTGAAATAATTAAATCAGAGATTTTCATAAAAAATAAATGGGAAGTGTTTGTTATAAGGGTATTAAAACAGGCAATCGTTGGTTTAAACTGCAGCCGAATTATACTTTGTGAAATTAATCCAAATAAAGCTTTAAAATTTTGAAATAAAGTTGCGTTCACACTATTTTCATTAATGAAGTTAATTAGAAAAATTTAGTTAATACCTTTAAATTTGAAACCATTAAAATTTGAAAATAGTATTTTGAATTAATTCTATAATTAAGTTTCAATGAAGTATAATGTGAACGCATTCTTCATTTTTACTTTGTTCATATTTAATTAATGAAACTTTATTAATGAATAGTGAGAACTTAGCTTTTAATACATAGTTTTAACAAACTTTTTTTCAAATCACTTCAGTGCAAAATTTTAGTCGTATTTTCAGTGGAAGTGGATTAAAATGAAAGTAAATTTTCTAAACTGTTACATCACTATTTTGAAAACATAGGTTCTATACTCTGTGCAAAACATTTGATCTAAAAACAAGTCCAATCAATATTTTGAATCATTTAATTATTTAGATGAGACTCAAAGTAAAATTGGGCGCAAAAATTGTCGTTCAATATATTTTTGAACATTATTTAAAATCGTAAATGACTTGTGATATTATATTTCTTTATTGATTCTATAAATATATTTATGTGTTCACTATTTTGATTATACGAGTAATGGTTGAAATTGCAATTTACTTAAAAGCTTAGGATTAGAACTAAATTCCATAGAAATTACTTCAATTCATCACTAAAAGTAATGTGTCATCAAATTAAATGATCACTAGATTTATAAACAGTGGAATTTAAACTCATATATTACAATATATTACAATATATTACAAATAAAATAGGTCTCATTGCTGGCTATATTGCATTAAAGAATATTTCAAATTAGATTTAAAAAACTCAGCTCTTATTCATAAATAAATTTTAGACAAGAAAATGTTCACTCCATAGAAAACATATGCAATCAATTTTTCATTGAATTTCTACAGTAAAGTTCAAAATTTCAATTCTGTATTTTGTAGGAATAAATTAGGAATCCTTACAATGAAGAAACCAATGTCTAGTGTGGGCAAAGTTTTCGGTTCATAGAATCATGAAATACTTGGATAATATTCAGCACACTTAAGGTTTTTATATTTTTAACTTTATTGTATTCTCTATTTTAAAAGTGAAGTATTCTATTAAAAGTGATTTCAGGTCTAGATTTAAAATTTTGAACTTACAATAGTGAGTACTCTTTATTATTTATTTGACGTATACAAGTCGTACACTCTAAGTATATATTCTAAGTTAATATAAACAATAATAAATCATGAAGTTTGGAATGTATAACAAAATTCAAGGGAAAAATCAATAATTTTTCTATCGTTAATATTAAAACTAAGACAATACGAAATATTGAAAAATTAATATTTGTGACAAATTATTTCTAGTGTGAAAATGTTTCAATATTTTCGGAAAATTATGGGATAATTTATTATTCAATCCATTTTTGGAGCAAATCCTCAGTTTTATGGTTCGTAAAGATTAAATTCCAAATAATTAGATTCTATGGCACATCACCACAAACAATCTTCAAATGTATTTATTACGTATGTATTGAGTTATTGTTAGATTAATTTAATCCTTTTCCAGAATAAGCACATAATCTTAATCCTGTAAAAGGGCTCCTTTTGATTTTCATATTCCTCAAAAAAAAATTGACAATTTATCATAAAATGTGAGTTTCTGGGGCACCAACTCCAACAATGTACTTACGTTTAGTTTGCTTTAAGTTTGATAAACAGATTTGGCTTTAATATGAAATATCTTTAACTTAAATTCAAAGTGAAAATTTGGTCACATTTCGAAATTAAACTCGAAAGTGAAAACTTTGATTCGAATATATTAAAAAAAATTGATTGAAATATCGGACAACTCCGAAAACCCTTATTAGGAAATGATTTGCAGTTTGCTGGCGGCTTAAAAAGGTATCTGTCTTGTGGTCCAATTCAGTATAAACACAATACTATCGCATAGTGTCATAAAATGAAACGGCATATGTTGTAACCTGAAGGCAAAGGCGATAAAATGAGAAATACTGAAGGAAGAAAAGTGTTTCGAGTTTACTAAATTGATGAGCAGAGTCTATTTTTCTGTATTTAAATCATCAAAAATTCGGTCGGAGTTTCGGATTAATCATAAGAAATTTCGGATATTTTGTAAAATTGGGTGATTTAGAAAAATGTAGAATTTTCTGATCATAAACATAGACTTATTTTATTCTTCAATTTATGATCTGAACTTATTTTACATTTTAACAAAGGTTACGGATAGAAATGAATTCGAGATTTCATAAAAAAAAGTAGGGACTTTACAGAGTAGTGTTGAGTTATTCACTAACATATCGAGTGTCTGGAAATACAGTACTTTACAAAAGTAGTCTCTTTTGACAAGCATTGGTTTGAAATCTAAGGTTTATTTGATATATATATTGATTTGATATGAGTTATTGAATTACAGAATATTAGAATAAGATTTAGAATACTTTTTGCAAATTATTGATTCAACTCTTTATACAAAAAGATAAACTCTTATTTTACTGTTTTTAAAATAAAAATTTAGATCGAAATATAGTTTCCAAAATATCGAATATTTCTTCAGCTTTTTTTTAACAATTCAAGCATTTTGTTCGCTTAACCTTTCAATTTTGAACTTTATAATAAGAGATTAATAAAAGCGAAAAAGTTTCAATCAAATCAAACTGTTGTTATAAGTTATAACAGGATTTCACTAAAATGATTAAAATGAATATTTATGGGGAATGTTCTTATTAAATATTAATATAATAAGTCATGATTTTTACAAGAAATTAAATATTTAATACACTTTAATATACACAAAAAACTAATACAACGGTAAAAAGAATTTTAAAACTTTTGCTCTTGAAATAAATTAGATTTCAATTATTAATTTTTGATTTGTGTAGAGTAAAAATGCGGGCATACATACCAACGATAGTATGTGTTGGCAATTAATTATTAAAACAATATTACTTTTATAACAGTTATTTCTAGAGATATTTCATTAGCTGAGAGAATGTCACTTTTGTAAAGGTTTACACTTTAATGCTAAAGATAAATAAAGTGCAAACAGCGAAGCAGACAAGAGTTTGTTCATAGAGTGTATTACTTTAAGGATTGCTAATTTTCTTTGCAATTTCATCGATAGTAGGAATAAGTGATGATTCTTGAAGCGAACAAAAGAGGCTCACAAACAACTGAAGATGATTCCAAGTATTATACGAGAAAGAGATCGCCTTAAGTAAAAATAAATTTGAGAATATGTACTGTACCAGAAATAACTAGAGAGGCCATTCTATCCTATCTCTTATATAAAGAGATAAATAAAGATGAATGAATGCAAACTATTGAATCACAAATATTTTTCTAACTTCTTCATAAGAAGGATTAGTTTTGAACTTTAAATTTTCATTAAAAATTCTTGATATATATAATATATGCTAATTTGCCAATTAAATTATGTAACTGTAAAAGTTTCTGACAGTTTTATCTTTAAACTAGAAATAGATTTTTAACTAAAGGGAAATTTGTTAAGTATATTATTCTTCTCGGAAATATTCGCTTTCTTTTCAGAGTATGCAGTCTTTTCACATCGAAATAGGACACGACTCGATCAATGCAACCGTTATCATACGTCTGGGAATTATATTTAACGAGAATAGCATTTTAGAGAGAAAGAGAAAGAGAGAGAGAGAGAGAGAGAGAGAGAGAGAGAGAGAGAGAG
>JAQGAM010001121.1:0-10219 GCA_034697665.1 Nanhermannia comitalis
TGTGATCGTATTTGAAAACGAGTAAAGCTATTGTAATAATTTTTTCAACATTTTGAAGATTAATATTTAAGCTTTAATTTAATGTATAATATATTTACTATCTATTAATTTAAATATATTTATATTCAAAAAATAACGCTTTTCTCAAAACGAATATTACAATTGTCCAGCAGTGTAGTTGTTTTTCTGCTGAAGCTTTAGAAAATATGTACCATAATAAAAATTATGATTGTTCTATGGTTCTGAACATTATTTAAGTAATAGTTAAGTCTAACAGTGTATGTTATAATAAAATTGGTTTAATTTTTTCAAACGAATTTACAAGCAATGGCATAAAAAGAAATTGTTATAATAAAAAATTTGATTTACTCTAAACATTTAATGTCTTTTCGCGAGTAATTGAAAACCTTATGTAGAATTAGACACAATTGAGGCTTACGATTCAATTAAAATTAATGAGAAAAAATAAGCATTCGATCAGATTTTCGAAGAGCCAGAAATGAAATGTTAAGCAAACTGAGATTTTGAAAGTGAAATCGGGAAAAGTGTTAAATTACTTGTGAATTAATTGTATTGCAGAATAGTATAGATCTTGAATAGTATGTTATTCAAAATATAATATTGAAGTTTACATGAATACAAATATTTTAAAAAATTTTCCATCACTAGACTGACTACAAAAAATTTATCGCTTTTGTTAGTGAAAGATTTAAATTCATAAAAGCAGTCTTTAATTAATTTTATTATTAATTTTAAAAAAATTTAATAAGAAATAAGGAAACCAGTCCACAGATCAATAATTCAATTTAAGCACTTGACGTGAGTTGCTCTGAATTTAAGCCTATTATTCTGTGTTCCACAGTATCTGATAAAGTATTTACTTGTATTTCAAAATTTTGTCAGATTATCTGAAGTCAACTGTCATAAAGCCTTCGAGCACTTTAAATGCCTAATGGAAAACAAACATTCTGTCCTTTCAGAATTTGTAGAACCAGTTTTTGCGAATGCTTTTCAAAAAGTAGTCTATTTTGTGATTTCAATATGCTTTACATTTTTATAAAATATTCTTCACATGTCTTTATAAAAAAAAGGTTAAGATTACGTTTTGCTTAACAATACTTCATCTTTTAGTGAATTACTTTAAACTCAAATATTTTCAAATTTATGAGAATTGAATATAAAACTTGTATAAAATATAAATTAGTTTCATTTTCATGTCAATATTGAACAAGAAATTAAAGCTAAAAATAGCATTATATCAGATAATTAGGTTCAACAATAAATTAGTTCTGTATTGCAATGCATTGATCTGTATAGCAATGAGAACACTCACTACAAGTCATCATTAATTGAGTACTAAAATGTTGTGTAATTTACCTGTAAGTTAGAATCAGATGAACTGTCGCACACTTGAAGCACAAACACGAGATTTGTTTTATAAATGATTGATTGAAAACACAAATCAACATTTGGCTGATTTATTTTGAAATAATGAGAGATATGACTTCCAATAGCTTTTATTTGGTCGCCAAACATCTTCATGAGTCCTATTATGCAAAGATTAAGCAATATTTATATTAAATTATAGAAAATTCATAAAACATTAGAAAAAAAGAAAAGTGAGCAAAATAAATAAATAGTGATATTTAATTCAATTTTAAGACGGATTCAATTTTAGAACTAAGTCGACCAAAAATGTTCAGTAAATCTAAGTGAAAATGTGACCGAAGCGTAAACCTATTTAATAGATCAAACCTCACCTGACGTTAAATCCTCAACAAAATAAATAGCTTATTGTTTCAAAAATAACTAAAAGCAATCGATATTTTATAAATAAACCATTGAATTAAGTTCTTTTAGCTGTTGGAGAATATGATACTGAGATTCCATAAATTTTTAAATTCAAAAATATTTTCATAATTTTTATAAGAAATATGTGCGCGTCAGAATTTATTTATATGACAGATTTAACATATTGACAGATTAATTAATCAATTTGCTTTAATCCATTAGTTATGACCGGTATTAAAGTCTATGATATTTTCTTATATACGTCTTTTTAAAATTTCAATATAAGATACAACTCATATAGATTTCTTTCAAAACTGAGATATTCTGAATTCTTAGTTGAAAAGGATTCGCAATACTTCTTATTTCTATATTTAGCTCTATTTTTCCTGAAGAAGAATTTTCTTTGAGTTTTTCCATTTTCTAACAACACGTAAGAGGTTTTTTGCTCGACTTTTTTAATTTCCGTGAACTCTAAAGAAGAATATTGAAGATTTCGATAAGTATTTCTTTCTATGATGAAGATGTTGCCAATCAGTTGCCAATAAATTTGAGTTTTATGGTTAAATTAGCAATTATTTTGATTAATTTTTCAATATTAATCGGGTAATTCTCAATATAATAAATGTTATAAATAATAAATATTTAAAAAAATTTTCATTTTATTAAAAATTTAATAGAAAAGTTTATATACTGTACTGAATTTATTTTGAATTTATCAAATACTAGCATATATTCTAATTTATTCATATAAACAATAATTATTAGTATTCATTGGGAAATGAAATAAAAGCTTCATTTTATTTGCAGTCAAATAACAAAAATCATTTCATAAAGTTATTGAAATTTCTTAAAACTAACTTAATTTTAAGTTTAATACTAATATATTAATAATATATATTTTAAATATTAGTAATTCTTAGAAAATAAGATTTCTTTTTGATGTATATCTATTATTCGAAAATAAATGAACTTTATTTTATTAATAACCCATTATTTGAATGCATTTGAATCTAATATTTACATAACAGACTGGAGAAGTGATAATAACTTGATATACATGTTCTGTTTGGCTATAAAGACATGTTAATCTGTGTCAATCTTATGATATTTCCATATTTATCGAATTGAAAGAATAAAGAATAGGGATATTAAAAAAATATTCATTGTTGACTTTATTCGTCAAATAAAAGATAGAATAGAATGAAGTATAGGTTTGAAGAAAAGAGAATTGAGTTTTCATGTCATACCTGAGCCTATTTGTACAAATCTGAGACTTTGATCGCAAATAAAATGAAAAGGAAATGCGCGACGAAATGTTGAGACAGACAACAAAAGTTTTTGCGGATCATTTGATAGCGACTTCTTATAAAAATATTCAGAATTTTTGTCTGAAACCAATGCATTATTTGAATCTTCGTTTGCTTTTAAGACGAAAATGTAGTGATCATTAGTTATTTCTTGAGTCACAATTGCATTTATATTAAACATAAGTGAAGCAAATTTTCGAAAAAGTCCACACATTATATGAGCGGCAAGTGTTGAAACGGGCTGTTGCGTAAAATAAGTCACAATAAGCATATTTTCACTTTCATTAACGCTGACCCGAATGGGCACTATATTTGGGTCATTGATAGACCAGAAAGGATTGGGCGAATCGGGAAATGCTTTGCAAGTTATGTCGTGAATACTTTCAATATTGATCATAAAATTAACGAGAGTTCCGCCGAGAAAGTGGAGCGCTTTGCTGTTCATTTCAAGGCAATAACGGGCGTAGTTTTCGCCACATTCTAGAGCCAGTTCTGTCCAGTCCTTCATTCCTTTTATTTGTGAAATACAATAGAATTAGATATTATTTTGATTTTATATTTTGTTCGTATTTAATATAAACCTAATTTTTTTGCAAAGCGTTTTGTTAACTCTTCTAATTCTTCAAATGATGAATGAATTGCAGTACAATCGAAACTGAAATTACTCTCTGATTTGTGTCCCTTATTGTAAAGTCTTCTATAAAAGCCAGAATCGAAAGCTGAAGAGTTACTAAAATTTAACGTAAGAAAAACATATTAGTCATAACATTTGAAAATAAATTTTATTTAAGGTTCAATTGAACTTTTCTCTTATTATTTAATACAAAATTTTTATCAAAATATTTAGAGATTAATGAAATGTTGAAATTACACTTTTTCTTGTCTATTATGCTATCCTTTATGTATATTTATGAGTGTGAATCTCACAGTTCTTATTATCAATAATAATACAATTGATAAATTGTATTTATAAATTTTACTGAAAATTGCTTTCACTGTTAAAATTAATCATTCGCTACAGTTATATTTTGCTCAAAAATTGAAAGCTATTAAATTGTTTGATCGATGATCAAAAATATGAAAATTCTAGCTTTTAGATGATCACAATATAAATCATAAACTCAAAGCATGCCAGTAATGCTCAATATAATTCTTACTTTATTTTATTATAATCTGTATTTTAGAAGATATAAAAGATTATACTTTTCTGTAAAATTCAGGAATACTTACAAAATAGTCTGAATTCACAGTTCTCTAGACTTTACTAAAAGAATTTAATAATAGTTTCTCTTTAGTAAAAAAAAAATCAAACAAATTCTGTTTTATTAATCTCCACGCAGAATATGTTACTCAAGCTTTGTACGAAATCTAATTATATATAACTTATATTCTATAGTGATATTCAATTGCATAATAAAAAATAAATTAATTTCCGTCTACAAGTTTATCATAAAGGGATAATTTTTGATGCAATAAGTGTTCAATAGGGAGTAAAACTATTGTTCTTAAACTATATTCCATTGAAAATATTCCTAAAATGAGCTCCGAACTTATTTACCTCTGGAGAGCGTAGGAGTTCTTCAAATAAAACAGTAGAATTGTTAATCATATTGAACTGTAAACTATTACTATACTGTATGATACTGTAAACCCTGTAAACAAGTAAATCTAATTTCACTTTTAATCTTGAAGCTTATGATCGCTCGTTCTTTTCAGAAATGCATTAAATCTAGTTTATGCCTAACTTAATCTTAATAAATTGCTTACACTTGTATCATATTTTATCAAAAAGATTATATGGATATTCAGTCTTAAATAAGTTGTTATACCTGAAAATTCTACTGCAATGATAAATGTCATTATGCAATGATTATGAGATAATTCAGTAATATTTGATTACTTAATAATATTTTCAATTTTAAGATAAGAATAACCTTTAAAACTCTCACAGTATAAATACAAGTACTTTTATGTTTGAATTATATGAATAATTATAAAAAATATAGTTTTTATTTGTTCAGTTTCGTTAAATTTAAAATATTTGAATTATAAGATATATTTGTAAGACATAAATACGACATTAAGTTTTATGACAAGTTTTATGGCGATATTGTTTTAATTGCAATAAAGAATAAAAACTTGATATTTATGATTAGTATTAATAGTTCTTACATAGTTTCGCTCCAAATTTGATTATTCCTAAGTTGTATGACATCTTTGAGAATGTTTACGAGTTCATGAGGCTGTAAAAGCATAAATAATATAAAAATAATGCTAAGAATTAAGTATTTAAAGAGCAAAACTAAAATGAAAGTATCGCTGCTGTAAATTGCCATCAAAATAAATATGAATTATCCATTTAATAATCATTGTATTAAAGCTACTGTACTGTACTTGAAAAATGTCATGTAATCCTCTTGAGAAAAATATATGTTTGCTTGAAATATACTGAGTATCTAAAGTATCATTTGTATTAATTTATGCATTTCGAGAATTCAAGTCATTTTTCAGGATAATTAGATTTTACTGAAAGCTTTACCGAAGAAGCTAAAGTTGATAATATCTAATATAAAGATTCTAACTTTAAATCTTTTTAAATTCTTATAAATAGACATTTCTATCTGTTTTTCAATCTAGACTTAACCTTAATTTCTCAGTACAAATGTTTAAAATTCACATAAATGCATAAATTAAAGCAATACTGACTGAGTCCTCATTTTAAATCAAATTTATTAGGATTAAAATATACAAAAAATTAATACATTATTGATAAAAAAAATCAATTTTATATTATAAGTAGTTCACATCATAAGCACAGTACAAGTGAAGTAGATTTTGTGGTACAGTGGAATCAAATATAAAAATCGGAAATATTAAGAAGAGATGTTATTCCACTTGAGGTAACATATTCTAAAAAGCAAGTTTTAAAAGTCCAAAAATGTTTGGTTGATATATAGTTTAAAACTGATTTAAATCATATAAAATGAATTTTTGTGGGTGTTTTGATTTAAAAAGCAATCTATGGATTCATTTATAAAAGAAAACAATTAATATTAAAAAAAAAAATGATAGATATTTTGAAATTCCAATCAGTAAAATGGAAACACGGTTTCTAAAGTCCATATAAATGCGTTAAATTAGGTGCTCATCATTTTTCACAGAATTATGAATATAAGGCATAATCATAATTAATTTTAATCTTTTATGGAAACCATCAAATTATATTCACTGTGAATTATAACAATCATAATATTTATACGATGAAAGTTACACAATAAATATTCGCCAAACAAATTAATTTTATAAAATTGTTGACAAGATAAATAATTTCAAAAGTAATGTACAGGTTCCTAAATTGATGCAAAGTTGAGTAAAAAGTTTTGAAGAGGAAATTTGATGCGTGTTTATACGTATTTATATAATATTTTTGATGGATTTCGAATAAATACATTGTGTGTGACTTTAATGCGTGCTCTTTTTTGTAATGCTCTTAATTTGTGTTGTCCTTTCACCTAAAAAATATACACTGCCTTTATTTAAGTTAAAAACCGGCCGAAAATAAATCATTGGTGTCACGGAACTCTATTTATACAACTTGATTGATTGATTCTCATTATTTTGATATGTTATATAAATTAAGTTCATTTTAGATATAAGTAGGGTTGCAAATAAAAAAAATTAATCAAAATTCATGTTATAATTATTTATTTAGTTATTAAATTTATCTTAAAAGTAGGTCTCAGATAGAAATTTTGATATTAATATATCAATAAAGTTAGTATAACGGATACATTTTACAAATACAGAAGTAATTTAAATTAAATGAATGGTTTCTTTAATAATATATTTTAAAAATATATTAAAGATGAGAATTGTATTAAATAAAGTTTAAAAGTGGAGTTTGATAGAAGTTGACATAAATTGGTATTTTTTTCTATATAATGATTTTTAGGTTTAATTAGAAAGATGTTTTTAAAAAGTTTTACATTTATTTATTTTTTGCATTTGTGCTAAAAATGCTCAAATTTCTAAAATTAGTTCACATAAATATGAGATCCGCTTTAAAGTTATAATTATAGTGAAAAAAAGTAAGAGTCTTATTAAGGTAAGTAAAGGTAAAGCCTGCTTAGTAACGAACAGTAACGTTTACTGAAATATAAGCTCAACAAACAGTAAGATTTTCTTTGAAAATACATGTATAATATTTGTTTAATGCAATATAGCATAAGAAGTTGTATTTGCTTACATTCGGTTGCGTGCTTTGGTTCAGAAGTAATAAATCCTAAGACTAGAACAACGACAATCTAAATAAGCCTTTTATTAAAATTAAATTTAAACTCATTATTCAGCGTAAAGTAATGTAAAATATTTGATTCAAATAAGCCTTTAGATCAATACTTTGATCTTCTCCAGGAATTTAAAGTTAAATAAGTTATTTAAATGTGAAAAATGTTTCATTGACTTCAATGTCTTGTTACTGATTTCACTAAATTTATATTTCAAGTGAAATAAATGACTGTTTTCTAAAAGAATAAGAAATCTCCCAAAATAAAAGTTTTTTTAGTTTAAAGAGAGAATAATGTATTTTATTGTACAAAACTCAATATAACACTACCTGTCGTGTAATTTAATTTACATAATAGTTAATGTGATGTCTGATTCATATCTAACTAAAATTGTCTTTAAAAGTTGTGGTGGGAAGAAATATATTTCTCATTTATTTTAAGTACCGGTAAAAGATTTGAATATCAAAATTCTAAAATTTTAGATACAATCTGCCTTCTATTTGTTATAATTTAGCATCCTTTAAGTTCATTTATGCAGTATTATAGAACAAATTTATTAGTAGTAAAACAATGAGTTTAACAATTTTTAAATTATATCCCTTTCTGTTTGATTGAATTTAATTAATTTCAAAAAGATATTAAAATTGTGAACTTTTTACTAAAAGCTTGTGATAGATTATAATGCAAAAAATCATTCAAATTACTTTTGAAAGAATAATCACTTCTATCCTTAGGCGTACTGTGAAGAATTAGCTTTATATCAATACTTCAGAGAACATTTGAGTGGTACATATTTTTTTAAAGAATTAATTCTCTCTTAAATTTAGTTCTCTTATCATTTATTTTAATACTAGTATTCATTATGATAAACCGATGAAAAATGTCTATTTTATGAGTTTATTGTGAGAAACTTTTATTTTACTTATAAATTAATGTTTAATTTTGTTTTTCTTTGTTTAGATTTTGATGTGAAGATGATTTATGAATTCAATAATTCGACTGTAATTTTATTCGTAAATATGTCTTTAATTATTAATTGAATGACATGTTTATCATAGTTTTCTTTTTGATATGAATTAAGCTTTTCATTAAAATAATGAACAAGTGTTTCACTCGCTTTATGCAATATTTTTTATATTAATAATCTTAAGGATTACTTCACTTTATTTTACTTCGAAAACTTAAGTCATATAAAAGAACAATAAGTAAAACCAGTTTATTCTCTTTTCAATTCAATCATTCAAATGAAAAGAAGATAAAATTTTAAAGTTTCATATGTTAAACAATTATAAAATACAGTTCAGTAATGCATAAGACCATTACTGAGCTTATATTTAGTAAAGAGAGTAAAGAGTATTATCTGAACTGAACATTGATGTATTATTAGATTAATGTCAAATTATTCCGTAATTGTCGCGAACGATAATTAATGAAATTTGTTTCGATTAATCAGTTGTTTGATTCAAACAATTGTTTCTTTAATGTTAAATAATTGATTGGTTAAAACTTTTATTTAATTAAATTTCTTTTAACATTTATTTGAAATAATTAGTTTTGAATTTTATTTATTTAGAATACAGTAGAATGAAGAAAGGGGAGGAGTGGCGCAACACTCTATGGCTTCGACTCAGGATCGAAGGGTCTGAGTTCGAACCCCAGGAGTGGCTATTTTCTCTGCTATATGTTGGCCACATATTCTGTGTTTTTATAAACATCCCTACGGCCCGACGTGTTTGCCCACGTCTACACACTGTAAAAATCTCACTGGTTAACAGGGGCTTCCGTGAGATCTCCTCTCCTTAGGGAGTTGGCACATGAAAACGCTTTTTTAGAATGAAGAATAAAAACGTAAAATAAGAAATTCTAAGAAAATAATTGGCTATAAAATATTTTTGTCTTTAATTTTATTGAAGTAATTAACTATATAAATATGAAATATTTTCTGTTAAATTTTATTCACTTTAAAAAATTTTATTTCAGAAAATTAATTGATTTTGTGGCAATGCGTAAACAATAGAGATTTCTGTAAATTTTCGAAATTTCTAGAAATAATACTTTTTGATCATTGCTTTATAGAAGTCATTATATTTTATCAGAGTGTATGCATATTTCTATTAAACCTTTTATGAATACATTTGGAGAAAAAGGATACTTCGATTTGAATTTAATGCTTCAGTAAAAAATTTAAAAAAATAAAATTGTATTGTATTTAATAATAGCCGAATAAAAAACTACTTTCTTATCAAAGTCTTGATTATTGATCAAAGGTTGCACTTTTGATTGTCAACCCACTCGACATTTAGAAAATCTGTAACAAAAAGCTCTAAATTCATAACAAGCTTCAAATGCTTTTGAGGCATTTCGTGTAATTAATTTCTGCATATTTTTTATTATTCTTTATACAGATTCTTTATTATAAAGTTTTTCAAATCAAAGCATCAAAATGAGTCTCAGCTTTAATTTAAAAATCTATACTGCATGCAATCGATTCAAGTTTGTATATTGTTGAGTGAATTTTAAGAAGAGTGAAAAAAGTTTAATTCCTTTATGTAATTAAACAAAAAAATATTTGAGTTAATCTACAATTGATTTTGTAGAAAATTGAATAATAATTGTTTTAACAAAGAGAACAATAGAACTATAGAGAAATAAAAACACAGAGATTTTTAATTTTATTTTTTAATTAGATTTTTTGACAAATCATTATTATAAAAAGTTCTTAATTTAAGTTATAATTAAAGGGTGTCTGGAAAGTAATGGCACTGACTTTCAAAGCTTATATTTTCAAAACTATTTAATCAGTTTTAATAAAATTTTACTAGGTTATAAATATAT
>JAQGAM010001122.1:0-10217 GCA_034697665.1 Nanhermannia comitalis
CCTCTCATTAGGGAGTTGGCCGAAGAAAATGAAAATGTTAGAAATGATATCTTGTCTTAAGACAGTTGTGCGCTCTCACATACTATAAACTGTCTTAAGTGTCCTCAAATAGGTTTGAAAATGGTTTGAGAGTTCTCACTGTTTGAAAGCGGATTATTATTAACTATTATATCTTAAGACAGCAATGAGAACAGGCTATGAATGTGTGTATGCATGAGTGTTGAGTTGTATGTTGAGATCACTTCAAATGCTTAATTATTGAAATGAATTGATCGTAAAATAAAAATTTTAGGAAAGTTCGACTTCAACGCTATGTCAATGGCCGCTCCATTCTTTGGTCCGATAGCTTTCTTTGTTTTCGTATTAATAGCAGCTATTGTTTTGATAAATATTTTCCTGACCCTTATAATAAGCGCATTTGAAACAGTCAAACACGACGTTATGAAACAGAATAATGAGTACGAGATTATGGATTTCATGATTAGAAAAACGAAAAGTATGTTCGGTTTGGCGAATATGAATGATCCCAACTCTCAAACACTCGATAGAGACGAGGGAATTAATAGTATTGAAGAACAACTGACTGTATTCCCGGAGAAGATCGATCGCCTCTTGCATTACATTAATGACATGTATTTTGACGGCAAACTTGATGTCAAAAACAGCAAAAGTGCTATTAAAAGAATGGGTTTACTGCACAACAGAGCAAAAGTGACACCAACTCAGACGTCACTTAATTATAATAGGAGAAGAGGTGGTCGCGCGCGGCACAACAGTCAACCAAATATTACTCAATTGTCTCGATTATCAAACCCACGGATTACTATTCTTGATTGGATGGAAGTCAGTGAAGATTCGGAAAACAAAAAATAAGCGCTAACTCGACGCAGTTCTCTTTTATGACAAACAGTACAGACAAATATTTACTTCGTTTGAATTCACATCAAATATTAATACCGTTTGTTCTATGGTTGGCGAAACTCAATAAAATTAATGAATTTGTGGCAGTTCTTATGCTTTATTTTAGTTTTTGCACTTCAGCTCAAATGAGTTGTTTGAGTTGTTTGAGTTGTTTGAGCTGTTTTTGGTTTTATTGATTTCTCTAAGCTATAGCTATATTACTCTATTTAATAGAAGTTTTGCATAATTTAACTTTTAATCTCATAATATGTTAAATGTTTGTCATTATATATAAAATTATAAGATATTTAAAATTAAAGTTTTAACAATTGTTTTAATTAAATTATTTAAACAAAATAAATTATTTAAGCATTCAATTGTTATAATTTATTGATATTTAAAAAAAATATGGAAAAAGTACAACATAAAGAAAGTATGAGAATATCCGTTACTAAAAGCCACATCTCTTAAGAATAAATAGCAGTTAGTGTTCGCTATAGCGGAAGATCCTCCTTGTTGACCTCTTTTTTATCTTTGAGTTATTTAATAAAAAACAGTTCAAACTAAGATTTTATCTCTTGAGCCATTTAACAATTATTTTAAGTACAACTAATAAATTCTTCATCAGTTTTCAACCAAATATCTTTTTTATCCTCACATTTGATTCCACGAATTTTTGATTTTAACAAATTCTTGTTTTTGACTATCCATCGACTCTTACAATCGCACTGAAATGGATTATTCTCTACCGTCAACTCAATGTTATATTTAGCACTTAAAAGCTCTTCGAAAACATATTGATCCAAATAAGTTATATCATTGTTGCTTAAGATTATATCAATTTTTGCAGAGCTATTAATTTCTTTCAATGAGAACCAGTTGCGCTCAAATGAACTTGAATTGAGTCGATTATAATCAATAAATAGTAGCGCAGAAGTTATATTAGAGCTGAAGACAAATGCTGACTTTGCAATTGAATTGATTTTATTTTGACCCAAATTGATAGACGAAAGTTTCACTAAATCGATGAACGTTTGGCTTTCAATTCTAGTTATATTATTTTGTCGCAGATTTAAATACGATAATTGATCTAAACTACTATTATGTGTATGAAACACATGGTCTGGTATTGAAAGAAGCGCATTATGGGGAAGAAGAATATATCTTATATTCTTGAATTGAGCCGAAGTGTCAAATATGTTCCGTTGATTGGGGGGAGGATTTGATAATCTGACGTTTCCATCGATGTCGAAAATTGGAAGACTCTCTTCACTACCACTGAATGCTTTGTCAGAGATATCACTCAGATTTTTATTATCACTAATCGATATGTGCTTAAAAGCCACTGATTTAAAAACGTTTCCTATTTTCTCTATTGATGTGTTGTATAAACTGAATTCTGCAAACGAAGCGTTACTTCTTTTCAAATCGAGTTTTGCTGATATACTTTCCAAATCAAAATAATGCTCTATATTATGGCATTCAATTGAATTCAAAATGCATTTGCAAGGATTTATGTCTTCAGGAGATGGACATAAAGATTCGAAGCAATCTATTTTTGAGACCAATAATAAATTGCAAAACATTGAAACCATTATTACAAACGAATGAAAAAAACTTTTTCTTTTGTCAGTTAAAAACATTGCGAGGAAAGTTCTAATTAAAAGACTAAAATGGTTTTAGACTTATAGAGAGATTAGGTTTGTTTCGTCTCATTAAAAGAGCTATTTTTATATCGATTGTGAAATTTTTTAACCTTATATACATTAAATATATTGATAATATTTGTACAATAACAACAATTTTAACCTTTTTATAATACAGTAATAATCAAATTGATAGCTAATTGATAAGCAGACAAAAATAGATAAGAGAAGACTTTGCACTAGACGTTGAAAAATTTTGAACTCGACTCGAATCGACTCGACCCGACTCGATCCGACTCGAAAAACCCGAATTAATAAACACATTGATATAAAACTTGACTTTCAAAACAGGAGTTTAAGGTATTTTTTACAGGTTTTCAACTGTTTCAGGCTCTCTGTCATAAATAAAGATTTGATTTGATTTGATTTTAATCCTGCATTATGTTAATCCATTTCTGTTTTCTTGGAAAGTTAGTGAAAAATTGAAGTGAAATATTATAAAGACTTGAATTACTTGTTTAGCATAAAACGAGTTCATTCGAGTTGACACGAGTTTTATTTATATTTAATATTGAAACTCGACTCGACTCGAATCGTATGAGTTCGAGTTTCGAGAGCTCGATTGGACTGTCTACTGTTGATTGTTTTCTTTTTAACAATTGGCTCAATTCTTATCATTTTAGTCTCCAAAAGGACTTTGGAAACTCATGAATTGCATATTCAATTTTGAAATTATTAAAGTGCTTGACAATATACAGAATAATTTTAAGGGTCATACACATAGTACGTACTCAATCATGGGGAAGGAGTCAGTCAAAAGCGTACTCCTATTTCTTAATATTGGTGCAGAAAGCGTACAGGAGAGGGTAGGGGTCTAAAAATTGTCAAAACGGTATACCTACTATATACCCTTAGGGAATCAAGTTTTTGAGTGAGTGGAATCGAGTAGAATCGAGTGGGATAATCATTATAATAATCCAACTGTTTGATTCTCATGATGATCATCCCACTCGATTCCACTCACTCAGAAACTTGATTCCCTAAGAGTGTATAGTACGTACACCGTTTACATTGCCCACTCAGTTACTGTGAAATATATTTTATTCCTAGAAGTAGAAAAAATCATAATATTGATCAAAGGATAAATAATGTGACTTCAACTAACTTGAAAAATTATCAAAAATTCAAATCCATAAAAAAATTCACAAAAACGCGGTTTTTATAAGAATAGTTGGAAAACTAAAAACTAATTACAATTGAAAGTAGATATTTAAACTCATAATAATTTTCGCTTTAAATTATATTAAATTGAGTAAAACATATATTTGTATGGATATAACTAGCGTTGCAATTCATTAAACTTATATTAAATTTAATCTTCTTGAGAAAATTAATTAAATTTAATAACGCTAAATATAACCCATACTTTATAGATTGGCTTTTATTTGTTTAACTATCTAATCATTTGTCCGATAATTAAAATAATGTAACAAAATTAAGAGCAAGCATGTTGTCAGTACATGGACGCGTCTAAGATAATACATTTGTATTAACTATTTTTTAAAACAAACTTATGGTCAAATCTTGATTTAATTTATTGATCAATTAATTATTTGTAAAATAGAGTCTTATAAAACATAAAACCATAATTTTCTTTTCACTGCTAATTAAGTTTCTTAAATTGATCAATGTTTAAAGTAATAAACATTTCTTGTATAAGTCAATAAGTTTTAGAGTTAACGTCAATAACATAAAAGTGTAAAATAATATTATACATAAATTCGCAACGAAATGACATTTTATTTTTAAATTAAATGAATTAAATATATTATTTTATTGTTTCATATCTTATATGGCATTTACAAGAATGCGTGTCAATTAGAATGCCTGTCAGTTGACTTCAAACTATTTAGAACTGTAATTGAAATAGATTTATGGGATCAGAAAAATGTGATTATACAGTATATAAAATCTAATGTTGTGAGCATTTTCCTGAATTTATTTTCTATTTTTAAAATTAATTTGCATACTAGAAGTCAAGTTTTATGAGTACCACAGGTTAGGAATCTGACTTAGATCAAGGGTAATAACAGTGAGTTACTCGTTTCCAATAAAACTTTTATCCTTTAATGTTCTGTCTGAAGACCTTATACTTGCTGGAGGGTTAAGGGCACCTTCAATCAGACGGTTGCAGGGCTGTTACGGCAGAACTACCTGTATCAGCAAGCTTTAACTGTACACTCAAACCAGCAAAACCTCTTAATGTACTTTATTTGTTATTCCTTTCCTTAATGTGAATCATTTAATTAAATTGATTTTAAGTCTATTTTGTACCTAAAGCTAAAAAGTGTTAACTTTTATTTGGTTTATTTAATTTTGATGTAAGTCATTGCTAAAAAAGTATTAACTTTACATCGATTCTAAATACAATTACTTGTTATTGTTTTAGTTTCCGGATATGTTCAGGTATGGAATTCGTATTATCTTATGTAATGGTTCAACACTAAGCTATACATTTTGCAAAAGTGGATTTCAATACTTACTTATTTATTTTGTAATTATATCAATAGAAATACAAGTCTTTATATAAAACAAAACGGTTTGATAAATAATGTTTTTGAAATTATATAATTTATTTCAAATATTTTTAAAAGCATTAATAATTGAGAAAATTAAATTTCACTATTAATTCTCCCAAATTCTCTCTAACACAGCTTAATTCCTTAATTTTAAAATCATATGCAGTAAAATACTTTTAATACTTTTTTATTAGGTAGTAATGAGAATGAAAGAAAGCTTTCTTATTAATATCTTCACATCATTTTCAAACTATTCAAACCTGAGTGAGCGGTAGCGCTTTTTAATTATTACTTATTCATAAGTTCATAATTTTGAAGACAGGCACTGACAAAATCTATTGTATCCATTAAATTATTAATTTTGTCATCAACTTATTCATTATTAAGTCTTTTAAACCTATTGTTCATATATTGTATCGTAAAAAATTAAAAAGTTGTGAACCATTTATTGAATTCGTTTGATTAATGAATTTAAAGCATGCTTTCAATGCCAAACAAAGACTAGAGATTTTCAAAGCCATACCAATATTAATATTCAGTTCACTGCTTTCTTTCTTGGGTTTGTCTGTAACTCACGAGTCAGAGGATTGATAACTATTGTACTGAGCCTTATGTTATATAACTCTAACCATTGAGATTAACATAAAGATAGTGAAATCTCTTATAATAAATCATATAATCACTTGGTATTCAACTCGAAATTAAACACTATTAATAAATAAATCAAAATATTTAATTTATTATTTAAAGCATAATTCATTTTTACCTTCAACTTAAAGCATGCAATTCCTATAATTTAATTGAGTCTACTTTTTAGAAACTTTAGAGCTTAAAAATTAGTTTTATTGTAATTATTTGATATCTCAAAGAGTGAGTTGTTTTGTTAGTCTTATTCACAAATAAGATGCGTTGGCATACACTTCACGAGTTATTGAATAGCAATATATTCATAGCACTCGACTCTCTTCAGAGACAAATGTATATTTAATTCAAGAAGCATCAGATGCATAACTGCGCTCAATTCACTTGTTTGATGTTTCCAAATGTAATTTATATTTCAATATATATTCTCTCAATCTTGTAATCTTTCAATCACTTCTGCTCTTCAGAATATTAATACTGTCTTATACTACAAAAAATAGTGAAATTCGGCAACAAATTTATTAAAACGGAATTTCTTTTGATAATTTAGGATAAGATAGACTAATGCCAGTGTATGGGTACAGTGGCATTACTGTAGAGCCCAACATGATATGCATGTGTTAAAGAACATATTACTTGTTTGAATTAATGCTAATTTGATGCAATATTATAATCGGTGAACCCCTTTAACACAGGAAACAAGTGCTTGTTTTTATAGTGCATAACATCAACATTTATGAAACTTATTTTGTTTATGATGTTTCAAAACATTCGTAAAACTTATGTTGGTTAACAGCCTTTGGACTTCACATTATTTTCGCATTATTGTGCTGTAAAAATATTAGAATAAAATACCTCATAAAGTCTTATGCAGTTTATGGCAATTTTGAAAACTCTGCATTAAAGAATAGAAGTGAGAATAAATCGATTAAAATAGGGTCCAATTCTGAGTCTAAGTTAAAGTATAAATACGATGTTATGCTACACAAAACTACAGTTTCAGTTTTAAAAAGATCAATCGTTGTAACCATTGGAAACATACCTTCTGTCTCCATGACTCTGTTATCCATAAATTGCTTCCATACACTTCAGGCCTAAGTTGAGAACTTGCAAATATCACATAAAGATAGTTGAGTTTGTTACTAATGCTTAGAGCGAGACATATCTGACAGGTCAATAGTCATAATGCAAACAGATAAGGTCCATCTCAGTATAAACAAAACTATAAGTCCTAGGCAATAGTAATGCAACAATTACTATTACACTAAAGTGCTGCACTACACTATCATTATGTTCAATGAAGATTTAGATTATGTCTAAAATGCTTTTATTTCTTCTTATATATTACTTGAATTATGTTTTCGCATAAATGTATATCAAGTCCTATAAAAATGTAATATTATGTCACTTTGCAATAGACGGTATTGTTTATCAAATATGCTTTTTTTTATATGTTTAGCTCAATTCAATGATAATTTCTGTACTAAGCTTTGATAAATTGTATTTTACTTTAGTTATATAAATATTAATTGGATTTATACTCATTTAAATAATTTAAAAGAATATAATTTGTTTAAATACTCTATAAATATAAATTAAAAACTCCTTAAAGTCAAATATTTTCATGAAAAATAGTAAACTATAAACAGCAAAAACAACGAAAATATTAATTATGTTACAGTAAAAAGTTTTTTAATCTTTGAACCTTTTTCAAGATTAAAAACATGAAAACGTTTTCATTAAAAAAATAACTTTTTTAAATTACAAAATTCTTGAGTAAACATTATATGAAATTTTATAATAAAATATAACAAATTACACAATTTTTTAAAATATTATACTAATAAAGAATATTTTTAATCATGCAAATAGTTTATAAAATTGAAGTCTATAATCGAGCTTCTAATGGAAAGACATTATTGACCGATAAAGTATAAGTATAGCGTAGAGTAAGCGTATATTCTAAGTACAGATATAACTTATATATCGCATGCCATAGATTTATATTTTACTCAATGCTCAACACATCGAAAAACATGAAACCAATAATTCTGTTTCTAACTTGAAGTTGGAGTGGAAGCAAGCGCTATAAGTCTATCTGCACTCAGTGTTCTGGTTCACCCATTCATAGTGCACGTCTCTTGAGTAGATGGTATACAGAATGATGCCTACAATTTTCCTAAAGAATATCTAAAGTGAGAAGATTGGCATAAAAGAGAGCGCAAAGACTCCTCCGCATCGACTCGCATCTCAATACCATTATTGCTCACACACGAAGAGCGAAAGCGTTTGTTTGGACAATACTTACCTTAACGTATACTCTTATCAATATATATAACGGCACTGTGTGTCTAACTGTTCAGGTTGTTTTGTACTGCAGTACTGATAACAACTATGGAAATGTTTCTTATAATAATACATTTTATTAAACATCTCTCTTTTTGGACAATAATTGCAGTTCATTAACATCTCTAAAAAGTGGGACATATTTTTCAATGTGTTTAACATCTTTTCTATGCTTTAAATGAGTGCATCGAGAAGTGTCTATTGTTCTTATGTAAAAGTTGCCAACTTATCATTTAAAATGAATAAATAAGTAATTTTAGACTAATTTTTTCAATTCAAGTCAAGTTTATTCTTCAAAAGAAATCTATTTTTTAAAAAAGTTATGAATGCTTTGATTGAGAAGACTTTAGTTTGTTTGAGGTTTGACTGTTGTTAGAATAGTCAGTATTGTCATGTTATACCCGAAAGCAAAAAATTACTTCCATATCAACAACAAAATTGTGTGTGTAAGTGAAAGAGCAAATCAAAGGGCATATCGTATGGTTAGCTCAGCACAAATTCACCGGAAACGAGATTCAATTTTGAATCTTTACTGCATGAGAGGTGTCCGCAATCACTTGAATATGCCAGTAATTGAGCCAAAATGCGTCTAAAAGAGCGAATTCTTATTTTATTAATATGTGCCACATGTTGCGCGTTATGTGTCTTCTTTGTTATCACAGCTCAAGATACTGACCATTTGCCAAACCATTTCAGGTATAATTTGGTTCTTTATGTCAATAATCTATGCTTTGCTTTATTAATAGTAATATTGAAATTGTTTGAAAACATTTTGCAGAGCTTTAGGAGAAGAAGATTTCGCCAAATTATCAGAAAGAGCTGCAATATTAACACCATTTCAGAAACGCTTCCTCTATAGACAAATGTCTAAAGAATTGGAACAACATCAGAAACAACTTGAAGGACAGCAAAGTGATGGTTCATTAAAAGAAACGCGAAACGTTGCCAAATGTAAGTTTAGTTTATATCTTATGAGTTACCACAGAAGAGTCAAAACACATTTATTTAAGTACTTTGAGTATTGTATATGTTTTGACATATCTCACTTCTAATAACATTCAAAAAACAAATTTTTTATTTCATTTGTTAACATATTTCTAATATATGTTAAGTCATTTCATTTGCATATTCATTGGATTATTATTTGCTTTATTAGATAAATATTCGGAAATAGAAAGTGAAACATCGCGTCATAATTATAAGAATTTATTAAATCAAAAGTTACTAATTAAGGACTTGACAACTGATGACTTCTCTGATTTATTACATATAATTGATTTACAATCGAGATCTGACGAATCATTAAGGCTATCGTATCCTTCTATTGCTGAGATTTTAGGGATAATTCCAGAGTGAGTATTGATTTAGTTTAGAAATAAAACTAATCATTGATAAAAAAAATTTAGCGCTAACTTTGCGAATGTGTTCCAATTTTGGGCTTAAAAGTTAACTCACAGTAAATTAAAGAGAGGAATCAGTCATTTTAATGCTTTAATAATGAGATTAAATATTTTATTGTGCAGGATAGCGAGATATTTATAACGGTTTTTTAGGCTAATTGCTAGAACAGTGTTTATTTTTTTGCAAGTTCTGGTTTTACATCCTCACCACTATTAGTCAGTTTAATTTATTCCATGAGATAAAATCACTATTTATCTTAATTAATTACATAAATCTTAGGTGTAATCCTATTTCATGTTTTCGTGGTTGCATTTTATTACGTCTAAATTTATATTTTTATCATAAAAAATCAATTACACAACCAAAGGGTCCAATATTTCTTTTTTAATAAGTTCTCACAATAAGATATCAAATAAGATTTTCTTCTATAAGGAAGTCCTAAACATTAGTTTTAAAAAATCAATACTTTCTTTGCATTATTTGCTATAATTCAGATATTTTTGAATTTTAATTTCATAATGAGATACAATTATATGATTGAAAACTGAAATTTTTAAATCAAAATAAAACTTATACAAGTGTTGAAATTTAAAATTCATAGTACTATATAAATAGTTGTTATTGAATTGATGTTTAAATAAATTTTGAAAAAAGTTGGCTTACATTCAGACACAAAAAGCTTACTTTGCTTTTAGTAAACCTG
>JAQGAM010001123.1:0-10214 GCA_034697665.1 Nanhermannia comitalis
TAGGCATCCATGTTATAGAAGGCTGGGGTGAAGTGATTATATCCATTGCATTGCTATTGAATAATAGGATACCATTACTGTATCCTTCACTATCTTCAACATTCAAATGGAACGGATGACTGCCATACTCCGGCCAATTCTCAGTTGGAGGCGGTTTATCGTGATTGAAAAGAGTGAACTTTTTCCAGTCAGTACTCTTTAGAAATGGCGCCTTATGTTCGCCAATGCCGTAAACATTATGTGATGACAACGAAGACTTCAACTGAAGAAATTGATCCGAATATATGAGTTGTGATAAATCTGTGCTAAATATTATTCTTGAGTTTAATTTTCTTTTAATTGTTAATTTTCCTAAAATTTAAATCAAAAATTTTTTATTATAGGTTTACAATCGCTTTATTCATTGAAAATTGTTTACCCTCTGGGGTGACTTCCACTTCATAAAGTGGCTCAAAAGTGGTGGAAGGTTTTGGTATATTTAGTTGTGGTATCGGAACCTCAAATCTTTGTTTTGTTGGATCTGTTAATTTGATTCGCAATGACTTATCATTGAGAAAAGTTATGGAAATCAAAACATTTTTAACTTCATTGGGAAAACCGGACGGTATTTCTCTCTCTATTTTGATGTTTACATGCGTGGAGTCTTTCGTTATATCCATAACTTTATACCCGACATAATCCGCGGGCAGAAAACATGAGGGCATGTTGTGCTCTATTAATGAAAAATCAATTCAAACTTCAAATTGAGTTAAGTTTGGAATTTATTTCTCTGCATACCATTTGCCGCATGTTTTATAAAACAACACTTTCTTTGACTGCAAACTTCAGTATCATTAGGCTTATCGGGTGCACAATCAAGTCTATGACTGTCTTTTATTTCTTTGCATTGTTGACAAACGCTATATTTGAAGATTAATGTAAAACACAAAATAATACTTAAGTATTTAACTAACATTTTGGTTACTCTCCAAAAATTGAAATTTCCACTTTTTATAGCCTACCCTTTGCAGAAGTGGAACCTTGAGCTAAGGCGAGAAATACCTGTGTATTCAATTCATGTGATTATTAATCTATTGAATAATAGATAAAAAATAATGTCATAATAATTATGCCCTAAAAATATTTTTTGATTCGTGACTCGCTATGTTTCTTATAACTTATAATATGTTTTTTAAAACTTTTTAAAATTATTATCTCATCTATTAATCAAACATATGTTCATTTACTTTATCCGCATTTTTTCATTCAAATCACGGATTAAAAAATCACATGCAATTACAGTTGCATTTTCTCGAGATCCTGCTTAGTCAAAAAAGGGTACATTTCCAGTGTGTAGTCACCGATTCAAAAAATATTTTTATGGCATAACAAAAATTTTAATAAAAGATGATGACCGGAATAAACGTCACCGTAATATCAGATTTCTCATTGAAAATTATTGAATTCTATTTATACTGATTTACACAATAATTAGTATATTGAAGTGAACTCTGCAAAAAGAAGTTATGTTATATATATATATGTTATTTAATACTATATTTTGATGAAATATTTTCTTGTTCTCAAGACGAAAAGAAATCAGATCATGTAAACTTACCTTTAATTGAAGAGGAAGATAAATCTCATTATGTCTATATAAAAAGCTTACCAAAACTAGTTAGAGATCAATTAACGAAACATGAACACAAGCATTTCATCTGACAGATGTTTCTATCATACCGAAAACGTAGAAATATTCAGAAAGCATCTTGCATGATAAACACAACGACTAACCATTCTTTCCTATCCATAAAGACAAAAGATCTCTCTCCATATCAAAAGAAGTTAAGAAAAATAACAAAATCACAAAAATTAGTCACGAGTTTAGAAGACAAAGAGGGACTAATATGTGATTATAGAACGCTGAAACAAGCTATTCAACATGGACTTAAACTCATATGTATAGAATGTGCAATAAAATATAAACAAAAAAATTGGTTAAAGCCTTATATAGATCTGAACACGAATTTGCGCCAAGAAGGTACTTCTGAGTTTGAGAAAGATTTCTTTAAGCTAATGAACAATGGAGTCTATGGAAAGACTATAGAGAATGTATTAAAGAGAAAAGATATAAAGTTCTGTTCTGACAGGAAGAAAGCTTTAAAATATGTTAAAATCAATTATAATCGTGGAACAATATTTACTAAGAATCTAGTAGCTCTTCATATGAATAGAATATATGTAAAATATAATAAACCAATTTATGCTGGATTTAGTGTACTAGAGATGTCCAAGTGGAGAATGTTTAAGTTTGTGTATAAGTACCTAAAACCGAAATATGAAGATAGAATTGAAGTGATTGCAACCGATACCGACGGATTAATGCTCCATATTTTAACAAAAGATTTCTACGAAGACATAAAAAATATTATCAATGAATGGTTTGATACTTCCAATTTCAATTTATTTATTATAACATTGATTGTATTATATCAATTAATCCTAATGTATTTATTAAACTGTAATTTAGTATAATCTCATTTATTTTATATTGCGAACATATTAAATAATATATGTTGGTTCGTTCAATTTAATAATTTTGAATTTACATATTATTGAGAATCTATATCATTGTTGGAAAATTCTCAAATATTCAAAATGAATTCAAATATTTTATTTTGTTTTAGATCTATTAATTAACCCACATATAGAGCATAACAAACCCCTTTTTATATTTTCAACAATAATAATAGTGGAATATGAGGCAAAATATATCAGTATTCTTGTAAGGGATATACTGTACCCATTTACAGGATAACATACCATCTTTTATACATTTACAATAATACTAATATAGGAAATTTAGGTAAAATATATCCATATTCAGTCTTTCGCATACAAGCAGTGCCACTACCTTTACATTGAATTTTCAGATGAATGAAACAGGTTATCACCTTTTCAATGTTATATGGACAAAAATATATAATCACAGTTTATGCTGAAATTATGTATTTTATCAATTGAAATATATATGTAATGTAGTGTTCCTGGATTTCGGTTAAAATAAATTTTCTGATTCGGCGGTTAAAATCGGGGAAATTATTTTAACTGAAATTAGGTTTGAAAATTTGCCTAATTTGAAAATACTGTAATTCAAAATTCCTTTAAAATCGGTTAAAATTTTTATTTATTCATGAAATTAAGTAATAATTTTAGATTTAAGAGATAATATAGAAAACTGAGACCTATTTTCAAATGAATGTATAACTAAATCTTCGTTTTTTAAATCCATTCCTGTAATGTTTTCCTTTTTCTCCCCATTATTAGTGGCTTTTGTTATAAAATTTAACTTAACATTCTTTATAATAAATCATTAAATGTCTCGATTTTGCTTTAATTTATAAAAAATAACTTTGAAATGAAATTATTTTTATAAACAAAAACACATTTTTAGGACATTATTTAAGTCTAAAATTAAATTAAAGTTAATACGAATGCTTAAAATTCATGAAAAATAGTTTATCAAACATTTATGATATTACAATTTGATATATGAACTTATTTATGCCTTTAATTTTATGAAAAATTTAATTTAATTCAATATTTATTGATTTAAATACAAAAATTATTATTATTACTGAAATGAGCGGTTAAAATGGTTTAAAAGCGGCTAAAACCGAAATCCAGGAAGCCGAATTTAATGTAATTTTAAATGTAGATTTTATAAAACTAATAGGACTATTCATAAAATCTTCATATTCATATCTTATCAGAATATTGTGGTAATAAGTGTCCAATTTTTAAGTAATATTATTTCTTATCAAAAATGGTTTATTTATTTTTAATTTATATTAAATACACTTTAAATATAGTTTAAAATTTAAATTAAATTATTAGAATTGTTTTAAAAGATTTAAGCATTTTATCCCGATTTTATAAAAACATAAGCAATGTAAAGGTAGTGGCACTGCTTGTATGCGAAAGACTGTCCATATTGTTCTAAGGAAGACGCATTAAGCCTTAATATGTAGTATACCATAAACTTTAAATGCAATTTATAAACTTTTAAAAATACAACACAAGTTTCATAATCCTGATTCAGTCTTTGTTTTACTTTATAAATAATAATTTTTATTAAGAAAACGAAATGTTTCTTCAACTAACTCGCCTAATGAGAGCGAGATCTCACTGAAGCCCCTGTTTACAAGTGAGATTTTCACTGAAGTTTTGGAGGGGCAGCTCTTCTGACCGAGAGTCTGTTAAAAAACACTAAATATGTGGCCAATATATTGTAGAGAAAATAGCACACGCCTAAGGCTCCAACTCGGGTCCTCCGACCCAAGAGTGCACACTCAAGCAGATGAGCTATCGTCCGCCTCATAGTTGAAAATAAACTATCGCAAAACTATTTTTACTCATTATTTGATATATTAATCAAATCTAATCAATAATTTGTTATAAGATTCAAGATTACTTATAAAAATATTTTTTTCAAATTGCTAATAAAAATCAAAATCAAAAAGCGGACCAAGGTAATTTTTTCTCAAATTGTTACTCAAAAATTTTTAGTGTTTCCTAAATATCAAAAGGGGTACCATGGTAAAATTTCGGACCCTTGTGGGGTCATGCCCTACTCTTCCTCCACCCTTGGCGAAGTCTAGTTTAGTTGTTTATTATAAGCCCAATAACTACTGAAATACTGTCGACATTCGTGACAGAATTAGACGGAAACTTATCTTCAACCAATGAAAAATAGAGATAGAATGAGATAATGGGTAATTCTGATTGTGGGTCGAGATTTTTGGACAAAATTCTAAATAAACCTTCACCAACTTGTTGATAATGGTCCAAACTTAAATGAACTGAAATTCTGTGCATTACAGATAGACCTTATGCTCAGCCGTTAGCATTTAGAGGTTCACTTTTCTACCATTGATTTCAATTTTATAGCGAAAAAGATACTATTCTGCACGTTCATTTTTATTAGTCAACGTATAAGCGAATTTATTTGTTAATAGAAAAAAACGTGCAGTTATTGCAAACATCTGTGTTAATAAAAGAAGATAATGTTTTAATATAAAAATTTAAATGAAAATGGATCTGTAATATTGAGTTTCATTAACGGTTAGTATATATTTATATATTTATATATTCTACGACAAAATTTTACCCCATTTTTGGCATATGGTTGGATTCGTTAGCTCAAGTTCTGTTAATTAACAATTTACTAAAAATTACTCGGAAATCGGTGATATTATTAATATTTATTTATATTTAATATTGCCATTTTAATGTTAGTATAACGCTGTGAAAAACATATCGATTTTCTATTAAATGTTGCAGTAAATTTTGAAATAATTTTCATTTTTTAAAATTCCTATGATTGGAATTGTATTTCGGAAATTTTGGTAAATTTTGCAGATTTATAATAATTAAGCGTCAGCATTTTCGAGGTTTTTAAGTCAATAGGAATTTTGCTTAATTGTGTAAGGCATTTATTATTTCAAACATGATTTATTGTATTGCATGCAAACTTTTTCATAATTTAGTTTTTTAATAAATATATTCATATATATATATTTATAAATTTTAATAGAGAATTTACAGCGTGACTGTATTTTTCTCACTATATATTTTATAGAGTAAAATATAAAGGAAAATTAAATAAGCACAATTTTTCAATAACCTAATCTATTTAATATTTTTAAAAATTATTAAGTTGCGTGAAGGTGGTTAGACGTTTAGAGTTAAAATGGACTGTTCAATTTTTGATTTCTTTTTAAAAATTTTAGTGAAAACTCACACATTAATCTTTGTGAAATTAAAAATTTATGAAAAGTTATCCTTTTTTCTATTTTGGTATTTTAATTTGTCTAGTTAATGTTCAATTTTAAAATCGGCTAAATTTGGTGACCCAAAATAATGAGTTTAAGTTGGTCAAGTGAGTTAAGGAATTGCTCAGAAACCCATTATCACAGGTTTATAGATTTTGTTTTATATATATAATTAATTTACTGTAAACGCTATTTTTTGATTCATCACAAACTGAGGACCGCATGAAAATCCAACTAAACATCTTTTTTCACTCACTCTTCCCATTGTGTCCAATAACTAGTAACAGAAGTAGTTTAATATAAAAAAATAAATTAAATTAACTGACAATTAGGTTTACCTTTATTTTATGTCTTATACTCAATGAACAAATTTTTTGTACAAAAAACATATTCAATAATTTATAAGATCTTAAAACTTCTTGATTTACAGAAGCAGTCAATAAATTAAACATTATATTTATTAGGATTGTCGCAAAACATACAGAGCCTATCATTAATAATGTGCCGAAAAAAATATTTTCGAAAAATATCTGTTGTATTTCCATTAAATTAAAGGGTATCAGTGTATAAACAATAGCAAAATAATAATATTTCCAAAATTTATTGTAAATTAAAATTTTTCTACAAATCTCGTCGTGTTCTTCAAACACGTGCTTCAATGTGTGGATTCTCGTGAAAAAGTAGCTGTAATTTAATTCTCGCCTAATATTTCTGTTAAAAATTTTGAATCTAATTCTGCAATAATAGCACACAATATAATAATACAAAAAACAATTAAATAGTATTCTAAGTATATAATAAGCGAGCGAACAAAATATCAAAATACTAATAATGCCATAAAAAATAATTTCAAATATATCATAAAATATGAAAACTATAGCAAATGAAAATAATACTACTGTAGAAAATGTGGTGTAAAATCCGATCCCTATTAAAATTTTTAGAAATTTCACTTTTTTAACGAATAATCTCAATTCAAATTCCTCTAAAATTCCAATTTTATTCTTATTTACTTTTCCTTTTAATACGTGTATAATTTCGAGCCATTGATAATCACTATCACTGCTAAAATCGAAGAGACACATAATAGCGAACGTTAATGACATAACACATAGAAAACACGCGAAATGAAAGGGAATAATTCCACCGCAATATTGCAAAAGTTCTAAGCGATACGCCTTTAAAACATAATTAGATGAAATTTCAAGTAATAATAAATATCGGATTATATTGAAGAGAAACCAGATTCTAATTACTATTGCTTTAAATTTCCGGAATTTATTAATATTCTGAGAAATAGTATAATCATATAAATTAGGTTTAATAATTAGGTTGTACTTATATAGTGGTAAATCTATGTCCTCTATATATAATTGTTGAACTTGAATGCTATTCATCTTATATACTTAAAGGTTCTGCTCTAAAAAATTCTCCTAGAATAAAATACTGAGAAATATCTATATTTATATACATAATCTTTTGGTTCATTAAATCGATTGCATAAGTATAGTATAAATAGCGGTTACCAATAATTTAAAGATATTCTATTTCGTGATCATTATCATTAAGAATAATAGTTAATAATTAATTTATTACTAGATGTCACGTTATATGTCATGTTGTCCATGTAAAAAGTAAAATTTATTTTGTCTAAAAAATTAGCATTTATAGATTATTTTAAGTGGTAACCGGTTATAGCTGTGACTAATTAGAATTTTATTGTATTTAAAATAGAGATTTATAATAATTTTAAAATTTGGTATATCTTGAGGTATTAATTCAATTAAATATAAACATATTTTATTTTAATGAAAATTTAAATTTAATCAAAAAATTTAATATGATCTAATTGATACATATATTCACAACTTACTATCATGAGGCGGACGATAGCTAATTTGCTTGAGTGTGCGCACTTGGTTCGGAGGACCCGAGTTTGAGCCTTAGGTGTGTGCTATTTTCTCCACAATATGTTGGCCACATATTTAGTGTTTTTTAACAGCCTCGCGGCCCGAAGCGTTGCCCTCGCCAACACTACGGTAAAAATCTCACTAGTAACAAGGGCTTTGGTGAGATCTCGTTCTCATTAGACGAGTTCGTTGAAGAAACGTTTCGTTTTCGTTAATAGAATCAAGAAATTTGAAGAATATATTTTCGCTTCAATATATTATTGAACAATTCGATAAAGGATTCCATTCTGTATAACAGTTATATTGAAGAATAACAGCTCTCTTTTAGGAAAATAACCTGAATTTATGAAATAATTAATGCAAATACAATGCGAGTTATATATGTATTTGTATCAGATTTCTTCTTTCATAAACAAATGTTATGTATTAATATAATTTATATATCTGTAATTTATGTCGATATTATGTTATTATGTATTGCGATTATGTATATATATTAATACTGCAATAATTTGTGTTTAGATATTTATTATTTTTGTCGTCATATTTTATGTCGTATTGTCGGTACATTGAACTGTTGGTATAAAAATTGATGTTGTAGTGATTGTCGGAGTATTAAGCTGTAGATCTATTGAGTGACATTCTAGTGACGCGACCGCATTTAAAAATTAATCCATGTTTATAATAAAAGCTACAAACTCTATGTCTTAAACACATGCATTATTATAGTGATAGCTCAAAAATCATTTTAAAAAATTAATTAATGAAAGGTTATTCAAAAGAAAACAATCAAACAATTATTTTGTTTTTAATAATATATTTATTGCTGTTAAATTGTAGCAACAAAAAATACATGATTTGTGTTATTATTAATACTAACTATTAATACTATTATAACTTATTAAACAATTTTTTTAAATATTCGTATATAACTATTACAACAAATAATGTTTTTATTAATTTACATTAATTTTTTGAACCTATTAAGAAAAACATTTTATAGATTTTGAATTTATCAACTGAAAAATATCAAAAAAACACAACAAAATATTTTCTCGAAACTCTAGATTATAACAAGTTTTTACATTAAATAAATTCAAAATTTAAATTTTAATCGAGGTAAGTTTTTATAGATTAATATATATTTATATTATAAAAAGATTAATCAATAAAATATGTATAAATTTTATATATGAATACTATTATTGCTACTTTATACAGTTAAGTTCTTATTTTGTTTCTTTGCAATTAAATAAGCATAAATACCAGTAAATACAGTGATCGGCAATCTTATAACAACTTCTAACCAGTGTATCCCAAAAACAAATAGGGCGATAACTCCAATCGCAGAGAATACAGTTATTGTGATCACAATACATTTGTTTTCTTTGATAATTCCTATTAAACCAATTATGGTAATAAGCAATTCAATTGATGTGACAATAATATAAAGCCATAAATCCATTTCTATAATAGACAAATAATAATTTTAAATCTAAATTTCACAGAAGTTTTTTACGCAAGGAACAATCATAATTATTGCAATATGTTGATTGTTGGAACAATGATATAGATAACATAACCAGAAAAACACAAAATTGATTTAAAATAGTTAATTTATGAAATAAAGAAACAAACTGTATATAGTTTTTAAATATGCAAATACAACAAATTGAATAATTTATCTATTACATAACACAACATAACAATTTCGGGACCCGCTTATCCTTATCGCTCATCATCGGTTTTGTGCAATGCCGAGAACGCTACGGGACAAGAAACTGTTAAAGAAACAGTGAATTTGTGGCAACAATTCTCAACATAGCGATTCAACGAGTCTTGGATTCGAACCCAAGGCTTAAGCCCAAGCCCGGGTTTTTATAGAAGTCCGGCGTCGGCTTTTACCGGCTTAAAGTAATTATTACTACTCGGCTTTAGTGGACTGTATACTGTTTATGTGTGTGTAAAATTGCACACAATTTGAAGCTGTAATACAAAACTTTATTTACATTTGAGTCATATAACAAATTATATACTTTGCATTTGCAGTGCATTTGAACATTTGTTTTAAAGGGAGTGACTATACATTTGTTTTAAAGGAAGTGACTATTCTGACCCAATTTTGGATCAGAATAACAAATCCCACGGAAAATGTTATTCTGACTCAATTTTTTTGTAGTTATGAAAACAACATTATTAGCTCAGATTTACAGTTTCTTTGAATATAATTTTTAATTATAAGGAAAAGTAGCATGGGTTAAGTAAAATTCTAATTGAAATAATAATTTATAAAATTAACCTAAATGATTAATATGTTTTAAAATAAAATAAATTTTAATTAAAGCAAAAATTTTGAATTTAAATATAATTTTTACTATATATTACATAAGTTTTCATAGACACTATGTGATAAGCAGTGGCGAAACCAGAAAATTTTGAGTGGGTGGGCACAAACATAGGAAAACACAAAATTTCTTAATGCATTGTATTT